>JAUELC010074249.1:0-12197 GCA_031471745.1 Cryptochiton stelleri
CCGGGAATCGAACCCGGGACCTTTGGGTTACAGGCCCAACACTCTACCGACTGACTGAATTATGTAACCCAAAGGTCCCGGGTTCGATTCCCGCTGGAGGCAAGCAAATTGTTCTATTTTCATTTATAAAAATATATATATCTTCATTGACAATATGTTAGGCCTTGGGTCCGAATACATGGAAATATTATATATTTAATAGAGTACATAGGTTTACATTGCATGAATTGAAACAAACATATTATTTATCATTGTTGATTAGAAGATTGTACCATATCCATTCACTTAGTTTTAGCTACATGACTTCATGTTGCGAGACATTTCAAAGCATTTGTATTTTCACATGTCATGAGCAGTATTATGGAAGGTTCTTCTTGACAGATATTTCGATGGTAAATGCTGTTTTCACAATTCTTCATATGCTGAGCAATCCATAATAAAGTGGTACTGGTCTTCAATAGCATTTAAGTCACACAAAGTACACTTCCTCAAGTTACGTGGGATTTTGGAAAACCTCCTAACATCTCATTTAAACCAGCATTCCCTACCCTTATTTTCTCCAGATCATATCTTGATATGTTTGATTCAAAATAATACTGATATGTTTAACTTAATTTGCTTTCTGAATCCCTTTTAGTTGATGATAGATGGGGTAGCCACTGTGCTGATGTTAAGAACTGATCTTCTGGAGAGAGACGAAGATGGGAACTTAAGAAAATGGAATGGAAAAATTACTGGCGAACCGAAGAGAAAATTCCCAGGAACAGATATTAAATACGCGAAAGTGCGTCTACTAGACACCCCAAACGGACGTGAAATTGGTCAAAAACTCTCAATGGCTCATGAAATCATAGAATACCAACACATGAGGGAGCGGGATCATCTTAGACACCTTGATGGTGATCCCCTCAGAGCGGAAATGTTGGATGAGGTACGCAGTATCCGTGAAATGGTGGAGAGGGTCAGGGACCAGAAAATCAAACGAGAAGATAACGACAAATTTACAAGGGAATGGAGAGTAATAGCTTGTATCACAGACAGATTCTTTTTCGTCATTTATGTTATTGTTAATGCAGTTTCCCTGATCGTCATCTTTTTTACCAAGAACACGTAGGAGGTAGTAGTTAACTGCTCTATTGTAATATTTGTGTACAAAGTTGTGGCTTTGGTGCTGACCTAGTTACAGGAATGTATTATTATAACACAATGTCACAATGATCACTGGCTGAGTGTCTCTAACATTGCGCCCCTGTGTATCGCCGAATCACTGCGTTGTGACAAGAAACACGACACACGCTATTCTCCTACGAACCATTTCAATGTGACAGTGAAAAGATTAATGTATTTGCAGTATGACAACATATCTACAGAATAGTGGGTATGGAACTGCCATTTTGAGGCTTACTTGTCTCACAAGACCCAATTAGTGTCCGTGTGTCTTGCCTTGTGTAATTGTGAAACTATTTGGCAATACGAGGTTAACCACAACAATGTGTGACAAACCCAATTCATGGATTCTGTTGGCTTCAGCTTGAGACAATTTCTAGGACCGTAAAGCCTGCAGAGCAGGAATTGTGGAAATCAGTGAACAAAGTATGTAGATTTCGAGACAATATATTGTGTGGAAAAAGTTAATTGAACTGGACTTTGGAGTAGCTATAAGTATTGACTTCATTGTGGTATATTTCTCGTGTGTTTATCATTTACAGTGTATATCTAGTCGACAGCTGACATCTTCATCAGTACAAAACACATATAAATCATTTTAAATGCACTTTCACGACTTGCATTTGTAATTGGTCTGGTTGGCGATTGGTGTTCAAATATATGCAATAATTGTCCACAATATGCAATAATATATGTGACAATACAAATATGACCGATTACACAAAATCGACACAATTTTGCTTAGCACGACTTAATATCAAAACGATATCATGTATTTAAACAATTCAGTTTCTGGCTTACAAAAGAGGTATATGTTCAATATGATCATTGCATCTTTATTTATTCTGCTCAAACCTAGTCCTGTTACATAAATTTCAAAACTCACTGGATGTATTAATTACATCTTTATGTTAACTAGAATACAACTACACAGTTGAAGAGTAGCCCATATTACCATGTAGGTTAAATTAGTCCTTGTACGTGTGATATAACGCTGGTTTTGCTATTCTGTGCAGTGAACAATCAAGATGTATTTCAACTCTACGTCTCATTTTGTGCTTACTGTCAATTAATATCGTTTCTTGATTATAGCTTTTACTGTTACTAAAATTCCATTGCATGGTTACAGCAATGGTCTTGTTCGCGAATACGGGATTAGTGTACAGTCTCCAATGATGTTGTTAACAATACTCGTGTAAATGTATTTGCATGTCTGGATATTCTAAATAGATTAGCACCAAAGTTCGATGCTGGTGCATAAATGGGAATTATGTCTCTCGTAGCTGTAGGCGGTGTATGAATAATACATTTTGGAGTGCGTGGAACTACTCACGAAATAGGGTCCTGGATAGCCTTATGAAATGCTGTTAATCTATGTTTAGTGGAAACGTAGGCCATCTTCACTATCTTATATATTTAATAAATGTAGAGGGAGACAAAGTGCATGACTGCACGGCGGATCGAGCCCGGGCCTATATATATATATATATGTATACATTATTGTCGCCAAACGTCCAAGGTATATTAATAGGATTGAGAACAGAAGGAGAGATGTTCTGACGACATTCAGTTCTCAGCTCAATTAACCATCCAGTAGCAAAGCCTCGTTGAGTTATTACTCAAGACTTGGAGCTTGCAAATTAAGGTTTTATCGTGTTGCTAATGACTGTGATATGAAAGATTTACAAGACGCCATACCGTGTTCGTTGTTCCAATGTTTACGTTTTAATATGCCTACATGGCGAGTGTTAACCGATTACTTTTCAGCGATGAGGCCATGAAATGCTAGGAGAGTAGTTTCTTCGTGTAGTTAAAACAAGGGCCGCTTGTCCACAAACCATCAACTCCCAAGGGACACCATCACGCCACAGAGCCAGCATGAAGTTGTATGAATATTTTCAGTAACTAATTAATATGCCTTGAAAAAGCAAGCCCTCGGGATGTATATAAATAAACACAAAATGAATAACAAGTAGCCTTTCACGAGTTATACAACGTCGTTATTTAGATGATGATTGGCAGGTATAAAACTCGTTTACTAATTACTGAATGTACAATTAATTTATTATATTGTTAGCATATACGCCCAAATTGCTTATATGCTGTGTGAAGGCCTTTATAATTTATGAGTTTGCATAACTCTGGAAAACTCTATGTTTTATGTTGTATGGTAACCTCAGTTTACAAATACAATTCAACTAATGATAATTTAAATACCGTATCTAAATCTATCAACGGTAATAATAAAAACGAAATCTTTTTCTGGATAACCACTTCTTTTTCGTGATAGAACACAACGTTTCAATACATATGCCTGTATCTTCATCAGGTGTAAAATGATCTGGATCCGAATCCAGATCGTCATCAGGTGTAAAATGATCTGGATCCAGATCCAAATCGTCATCAGGTGTAAAATGATCTGGATCCAGATCCAAATCGTCATCAGGTGTAAAAGGATCTGGATCCAGATCCAAATCGTCATCAGGTGTAAAAGGATCTGGATCCAGAACATTTTACACCTGGTGATGATACAGGCATGAAACGTTGTGTTTTATCACGAAAAAGAAATGGTTATCCAGAAAAAGAATTTGTTGTCATTATGTTACCCCACTTCTAAATGTCGTTCAAATCATAACAACGGTAATGTATAATGTTTTAGGTTACTTATTTTGTTTGGTCTTAATTGCGACCAATTGTATACACGGCGTGTGTCATTGTGACAAATGTTATACCTTCAATGCGATTGTTAACTCCCTACAAATTTTTTTTTTTTATATATATATATTAACATGTTAAAATAATAGCGGTTCTTTTAACCAAACTAATTATTTAAACAATTTTCGTTTAAATCGGTTTTGCTTACTTTTCCTTATTGAAACTGGTATAATCCTTTAACGCTAAATAAGCACTACATCGCAATAGTTTTTGCTTCTGACATTAAAATGTGTTAAAATAAACTCTTGTTTATGTAATATTATTTTGATGTTGTTGTTGTTTGTTTTGTTTTATTTTGTTTTACTATGCCAGCTGTTATAAAGGTTGAAACGAAAATTGTGTGTATTATTATATGAATATTAATTCAATAGTTGTGTAACTGGAGGGCTGTGTGTATATGTAATTGTAAAGAGAATAAAAAACAGGCTCGAAGCTAAGCCACCTGCTTAATGCGTGGGTTGGGCGTCACTTATATGCGTCGGTTAGTCGGACAAATATCGTTTTTTTAAGCAGAATTCTGATTGTATGAAATCACTTAAACAAATATGACAATTTGCTCTTTTTAAGACTAAATCGAAATACCTAGCATGCGCCTTCATGTATGTATTTTTTTAAAATGAATATGAAGATAAAAACAGACAAGCCTCAGTAAAGAAATCCTTTACTTATATACCCTTTGAGTTCAAGGTAACGGATTCTAAAAACAAAAACACGTCTAGCAAACAGAATAATGGCATGTAGAAATGCAGGATTAAACCGTAAAACTGGCGAACTTACAATCCGGAGACACCATTCACAAGATAACGGGCTTCTTGACATTTACTTCCAATTGAGTCACGTTATATATTAGCTTGTTCAACCAGATAGAGTGACCATATCTATGTTTTGTCTATAGATACCTTACATACTCTGTTGGGGAATTCCACTGTATTCATTTGGAAGAAGCCCTTCGCTGCAGATTAAGATCCTCACCTTAACACAACATAGGCGAAATAAACGTCCCATTACTCCACAGCAAGTCGTTGGCTTCAACCTTTGGTATACACGTCAATACGGGTGAATTCCGGTTCTCCACCCTAGCTATTTAACGTGTAAACCTCACTAAAGGTCATATTTAACAGTGTGATGATTTCCTCAATGCCAACACATATCTGCAATATTAATTTGCTTATAATATTGTTACATGAATATTGTGTTTAAAGTGAATAAAACAAATGATATATCCTCTATAAACCTATATAAGATAAAATCACCGTCGTTTTTGTTTGAGAAGTATTTCGCGGAGAGTTGCTTCCCCTGGCATGTATACCAGCATTCTGGCAAATAGCAATACTTATGAAAATATGTTACAATTAGCTCAACGTATTCAAATATATTTAACTAATGTACCTGCTGACTTGGATAATGCTAAAACTAGCGGATATGTGTTTTCGTCATTGCAATCAATTGTCAGTGATTGTATGATTTATCCATGCAAAAATTCTGTCCATACATAAATTGTGGAACTGCTATTATTAAGGCATCGATGTCTTCTACATGACCTGGTCGAGATTGTCTCGCCACAAAGATCATTTTAATTAGTTGTGGCATAAACTTTCTTCGGTCACAGCACTACGGTGGCTCTACGTAATCAATTAATTAAGAGAAGATAGCCAGGTTAGCGGGTTAAAGTCGTAGCTGGCACGAAACTCTCCACAATACGTGACTTCTTATTATCAGAACAGCACGCTGCCAAACCGTGGTTGCAGTCTGTAAATTATTTAGAGTAGGATAGGAGATGCCGCCTTCGACTACCTTTACTGTGAACGCATTAACCCATCACAATATCGGTGTTTAGCACGCACCCTCTTAGCCAAACCCAGCACGAGAAGGCAACGTTTCTGTCGTTGGTCATTTATTCTGATGAGCAGCAACAATCAAAACAAACAAGTAAATACATGGTTGATAAATTTATTTTCTTAGCTGTCACAATTTACAATTCTTACTTAAAAATATATAGGCATATATAATTTGGCCTGTTCAATAAAAGTTATTATTTCACTTGACGTAGACATGGAACTATGAATATACACATTTGATTATCGCAAAGAGACTATAGATACAAAGATATATTGCCCAGCCATATTGATGTTGTTAAAATAATGAACAGCATTCCTGATCGTGTAATAGAAAAACGATCAGTGCATATACAGACAGTGGATCAGGAAACGCATTCTAATGCAATTGTTTTAAACCCGTATCTGAAAGTCTATTGCATTTAAATAAAAATAAAATAACCAACAGTATTTTATTTAACCAATACATGCTGAAATTTCTTATTGTTATGTTTCTTTTGAACACACATTTTGGCAAACAAAGAGGAATGCATAATTAAAGAAAATCTGTAAATCTCCGCTAACTAAATGCGATTATTTTGGTCTGATTATTCCAGTGTATAATCGCATTCCTCAAATCTATAGGCCATCTGTTTTTCTTCTGGAGAACATTGCCCAGGCGATGTCTACCTCGATTAAACTTATCCTTGGGTAGGTGTTTCGCCAATCACCCTTAGGGAATCGAGTTAGATGAAAGCCGTCTGACCGCTAGTAAATCTGTGTGAATATGGTGTAGGCAGGTATATACACCGTGGCATATTACAGGGAGATTATTAAATGCGAACTCAGAAATGGATGATAGAATTTTGTAAAACCCTCATCGCAAACACCTGCACACTCCCACGGAAAAAATAATTACAACTGTCGCCCGGAGCTTAAAACATTTCCATCCAGATTTTTTTTTGTTGTATAAACAACTTCGACAATATCCAAGCAACGCCAACTTCACCATGAATTGATTTGCTAGTACCCCGAGGCATAGGGTATATTCCACAAAAAATTGAAATTCTCCAACAAACGGATATATAAGCAAATTAGTCGTGCAAAAATGAGGGTGTTTTTCATTGCAAAATGTACATGAGCATGTTAAATATAAACATTATACAGATTTGTTATCCCTTCACAAGATTCCGACCCAATGCCTGCGAATAAGATGCGGTCTAAATCGTTTGACGATTAGCCTTGAAACTGGGTACACGCGTTAATCAGGGAAATGGATCAGACCTGATGATTTAGAAAAATGAAAGCCAAAGGTCCATGTCACTAAGTGCACAAAAAAAAAAATGACCAATAAAACCTAGAAATTCAAATTCAAAAGTTGTTCAGGTGTTTTTTTTTATGGCTGTGGTCCGCAGTATAGAGTTATTAAAGTCACTTGAAGATGTTGCAAAAGTATGTAGCTTTATCCCGAGCTTGGGGTCAACAACATTTGATCATAGAACTTCAAACCTAATAAAGTTACTGCTGGATGGACCGAAACCTATAACTGTTGGTCAGAAGTTATGGTTATGGTTTTGTGATTGTAAATATCAAAGTCATTAGCGTCTACTCACCAATAACATTATTACATCCAGTGTCTCCATTTTGAGATTGTACGCGTTGCCATTAAATTGCAATGTAAGATGATATGTCCGAGATATGTGGAAAACGAAACGTCTTTGAACCAAATAAACTCGAGAGTATATGACTGTCTTGATATACCCATTTCTACGATTTGTAAACATTTTAATTTTCTCGATGAACTATTAATTCAATTGAAACGACATGTTGACCTTTGTGCATGCGTATAGAAGCTGTATAGATTATGCACACGTCCATGTGATTTAATATGTATAATACGGCAATTTGGGATATATCTATATTCTGGTATAAAACAAAGCACAACATTCACAAAGCACATGGTCGCCAACTAAGTTCCAGATCGCTGCTGCGTATTTTACAAGTTAGCCGTAACTTACATTATTTGTACAATACACAGTAGAACATTTAGAACAAAGATAAATCAGGCTTCCGGTAATGTGTCTTGTTTCTTTTTGCACGAATTGTCAATATGAACGCATATTACCTTTGGAGGAAATAAAGCGATTTTCTAAAGACGATTGGCACCATTACGGTTTTGACACGAGTTTAAAAGATACCCTCTAATGGATGTGTTCAGCTGGAAACATTTCTGAAAGGATTAAGACTTATAACACCAGTACAATTACAACGTGCCTAGTTTTTATGTCATTCGAAGTCTCTATGTGCTTGTTTGAATTGTACTTTAATTAAATCCTGGAACATGGAAAAAGGATTGATATTGCAGATTTTTTTTTCTCAAAACGGAGACGATATTCCCAAAGCCATTGGCTAGAGGCTGTCCACTTTCCTATATGTATGAATATAATATTTGTTTCGACTCACACAGTAGAGGAGTTGATTATTGTAAAAATAAGTAACACAGAATATAATAGCTCTATTTGTATTTGTATGCATCTGTTAAATGTCGCGGAGTAGAATGGGTTGAATAGCATAGCTTCAATGGCAAGCCACAAGATATATTGTTTGTGATAAAGATTGTTTATATATATAAGAAAATGTTATAGTTTAATGCCGTGTTTTCTTGTTATAACTGGTAGGCAACTAAAATAAACATTAGTAAATATCTCTAGCCGATATGATCACCTCAAAGGGTTAATGACTGCCTGTTTATGACCACGAATATAGTGTTTATTCTAATCTCTATTTTCGCCTATGAACCTCAGCCCATAAAAAGCATTTGCCAATAAACAACAGTAGTCACGTCTTCTATTAAGTCATGGCAGAAAGTTATTCTCCGGAGCTATTAAACCAAGCTTTGTTCGGTGCCAGGAAGCAATTTTTATTTCCTTTGCCGGTCTGACATAGCTCTGCCATCCCTGACCCTTTCCGATCGCCCACCCGTCAGCCACACAATTCCCCAACCACGCCGTGTTAGTCCTTCTCTCTACTAATGTAATTTCTTATCAGTGCATATTTGGGATAATTTAGCCCCTGATTTTATTTCACCATAGCTTGATTTACTTTTAGGAATCTGATGCCAAGAACTGCTAGGGTTAGCTGATTCCCTTAAATCGTTATCTAGGCACGCCATTGTGTAATCGTAGAAGGCGAAACTAAATAAGTTGGATAGTACAGAGAGAGGAAAACAATCAGAGAAATATAGCTCTAGTTTTCATAATCACTTAAATGATTGATGTTGACTCTTCACAGAACTGTTTATAGTTGAAAAGGATGCTTAGATCCCATGCGTGCCCGCGCTAAAGAGATTGTGTATTTGCCAAACTCAGTTGTTTTTTTTTTCTGTAAAAGGCATAAATAATAATCTATGTTCCGTTAACAAACATCGGTATGCACATTTATGACATAATCCTTGTTTTTGTCATTGACGTCTAACTTTCTATTATATATGTTGTCTTGTCAGTTTGAACCATGGCAAAACTAACCAATGCTTAAAGTTTGCACGAATATGTGTAAAATATGCCCTTTAACGGTTTACAATTTTTTGTTGGCCCCGCCTTTTCGCGATTTAAAATGTTCACAACGGTGACCAAAGACTTGATAGACGCATTTATATATGCTCTCTCTGTCCTCTTCAAGTTGAATTCTACTAATTACACAATCTACACGGTCCTGTATCGGCTATATGACCTTTGAATAATTTGTATTCAACGGTAACTGTTTTAATTTATGAACAAACTAACTTCAATACTTCGTCAAATCGAGGCAATCATAATGTGTCAATAAACCGCTTATTTTGGGCGCCCGTGTCACTTTGAAAAACCGACATAAGATTGTGGGTTTAAATTCTAACTTCATCAGGGCGAGACAAATTTTTGCACGTATTACAGAGCGTGTACCGAATTCACTTCGGGAACTAACATTGAAGTAACATGAATGAAAACAAATACAGGAACTAGCTTGTCAATTATGGCCAAAACAACTCCGAACTCTGTTGACCTGTTGCACCACCTCCGATTAAACGCAAACGTGCGACCTCATCTGTCAACCTTATGACTTTGCCGAATGGTTTTTACTAGTTTTCCCTCCTGATTTTTTTTTTATAAATAAACCGGCAATGCATTGCCGTCATGTAAGTGCAATACCATTAGTACGACCTTAAACACCAATAAAACAAACAAATAACTCCGAACAAAACATAGAATTCGTCAAAAAATGTACGTTTTAGTTTATTAATCAAACCATCCTTAAACATCATTAAAAAACGCATAAAATATGTATATCAAATACATCTTGAATAAACTTCTTGAAAATAATGGTCAAATTTCTTAACAAACTTATGTGACAAACCAGTTTTTCACTACATTGTGTAGTTTGTTCTTTCGTTTACTCAACTGAAACCTAGCTAAATGTGTCTAGAATTATAGGCCAACATGTTCCTAATACAACATTAGGTAACATGTTGCCATGATAATAACTGAATGGACAGCGTGTATATACTCAGTTGACAAGCTGGATACAATCTGCCTCTCGATTATCTCCCTAACGGATTTCGACTGTTCGAATTAAAGTCCTCCTCAATCCAAGAGCTTGATTAATTGGAGGTGATATGAAGCCGATTGTCCAGGCTTCTCTCTTAATAAACTTAAATATCTTCCCTAATTTGGCCTAAGTCAGGTTATTACCAGAAACTATGATTACACTTAGCACAGTGCACACGAACTTCCTTGGATTTGCTAAAACGTTCAGACACACATCCTAAGGTTTGACAAGAATATTTGTATTGAATCTACTTTAGTTACATTTAAAATATAATTTCAATCTACATATAATGTACAATAGTTGCATAAAAATCTCCTTTTTTATATTTTCTTAATTCCTGTAAACGGAAGAATGGCAATATTATTAAGTGATCATAATGTTGTTTTAAACGGTACACTAAAAAAACAAGCCTTGCAATACTTTGAACGACATAGCTAACCCATCGATTTTCAAATTGATAAAAACAATATTAAACATAGCGAACAATACAAGAACCTCGGTCAGAGCAGGATGTCATTTACCATTTTGTAAACATGTATATTATTCCCCAACCCATTTGGGTTAATTTGTAAGATTGCAGTCCCAGTATGATTTATACCCGGCACGTTCTTACTTGTTTACATCGTATTTTCCGAAATTCCGATCCTAATATCCTTGATAAATTTGATTTGGTCTAATCGCTAAGAGATGTGCCATTATCTCTTGGATTGCACGGTCACAATCAGGAAACCCATCCTAAGTAATAGAGTGCGCAACTAACGATCATTACGGTTTAGTCGAGCGTTCTGTTGAAGCTGGGAATCCTGTTGATTTAAGCAGTGACCTGTGATGACTGGCCTGGACCGACCGTCCCTGCTAGTCCGCGCTTCAACGACTTCATTCTCCCGAATTCAGATCATTTGACCAAAACCCATTCGCCTCCAATCACCTCTATGCAGACCACTTAAATTGGCTGCAGAAACGTGATTATTTCTGGACGTTCGTCGCCCATACCGTACTCTGGCCAAGACAAATGTCGACAAGGGTTTTTGCCGGCACTTTGCCCTAGGTTGTTTATTAGGTGATCACAGGAACCGCCCAGTGTAACTTACGCTCGATTTCTCTGCGCTGGTCTTTATTTCGGTTTTTGTGTACGATGATCTGTTATTTCAGCTAGAGCTGCAGCCGACCGTTTTCTAATTTCGTCCACAATGCACTAACCTAATGATACATTTGATCTTAGAAACATCGTTACAGAAAAATAAAGTTGAATAACACAGTATATTCCGTCAAAACCATTCATTGAGAATGAAACCATTCAAACACACGTATAGCTTTCCACTGAAGTAATTTTTATATGAAAAGGGTTAGGCTAAATATAGCTTGATCAGTTCAAAAATCAGTCATGAAGTTTTTGCAAATTGGATACAGAATACCTTGGACAGGATTGCGTTCATCACGTTTCCTAATCCTATATAAGTGGATCAGATTTCCAGAGCTATAGTTAATCTGATTATATTTTCTCTTTTACATCCTTTATCTTTTATTGCTCATTTGGAACTGTTCTGAAGTTCACTTTTCTGTTCAACTTGTCTTCAATAACATTCACAATACCCATACGATATATAGGCCTACAGTCGCGAACATCATTATGCGAAGAATCTTTCTATGATAGCACCACTTGCAGGCTGTTTGAAACTGACATCATTCAAAGTAAAAAAAAATTATAACATAAGATTTTTTTCGTAAAATTTGACTGAAACTTTGACTTTTAACTGAAATCCCACAAACAATTAGAATGCCATTTCTTCCATGAAAATTCTATAAAGTAAATTTTCCTAAAATTGTAATAGGTTTCAATTGAAAATACGTATGACAGCAAATAAGAAAATATAACAATAAAATAATCTGAAACTAGACTATACGACGATTTATTAGTAT
>JAUELC010074358.1:1718-12196 GCA_031471745.1 Cryptochiton stelleri
GGGGGGGGATGTTTTGTTTTTTGTTTGTTGGTTTTTGGTTTTTTTTAGGGGGGGGGGGGGCATATTGGCCAATGGTATGAATTTGAACGATGTTCGAAAAGTCATTTCTGAGAGCACTTTACACACAGAGGGTAAAATACATCGCCGTTGTACGCGTCCAATAAAAGCAACACCCAAGTTCGATACTGAAAAAGACTTGTGATTGATAAAACATCGTAAAGGTGTATGAGTTGTACGACTTCTTCATAAGCATAAACGTAACACATAATTGTCTATCAACAACAGTAGGATACGTTCCCAATGCGCGTGAGATTAAATACCATAGCAACGGAAATTGTAGTTTTCCTGAGTTAACACCAGACGAGATATGTGTAATTCCTTGCGCTTCAGTCGAACTCTTCTTTATCATGATATAAAAAAGAAATGGAGAATCAATAAAAACATCAAGCTATCCACAAACTCTATCAGCTGATCCTTGTATGCAAAGAATTAATTTTAATTTCATTCAGACCATGATTTCTACTTAGAGCGTCTGATTCTCCAAACCCTTTCACAATATCATCAACAGTCTCATCCAAATTAATTCACCATAGTTACCGCTAGGGGTTTCAAGCTCACGAGATCTCGTCCTTCTTTTTCTGAGTGGATAATTGTAGATGATTTTATTGGTTAATTTAAGCTTGTGGTTATGTTTTAAAAGAGATAAATCTTCGGATTAACCCATTAACCTGATTACTCCTGATTAAAACTGAGAAATAATTATCTCAGAATTCATTCATTGCAACAAAAGGACACTTGACTTGGCTTGGGTAATAGCTTTATTATGAGCCAATGTGATACTCCTTTAAAAACTGACATCAAAATATTAAACTGCTTCACTTTTCCCCGGGTACAAGACTAGTTCTCAGGAACATAACCCATACCTACAATGGGCTGGTAGTTGTATTCAGAGCTGTGAAGTCCGAACCATCTGTAGTCTAATTTGAGAATATAACAAAATGATTAGAAATGTATCCTAAAGAAGAACAAGGTGAATATATGTGTCTGAAGGCTGCATGGTTTGTCTGCTTATCTTTGTAGTAAAAAGGCAAAACGAATTATAACAGTATAAGGATAAAGTTTAGATATATGGGCCGACCAGTTGTATGGTCGTAGAAATCTGTTGATGCCGTTTGTATCCTCAACCTGAAGGTGGCTTAATGTCAGACATTTTAATTTGTTCATTCACAACAGAAGATATCATGTTATTATATGAAGATCTAGATTCAATCAACCCCGTAAACTATGGAAAGCTGTTAGTACCATTACTATTTAATCTTGTGAGCCTTCACAAGAAGTGTTTGAATCCCTGAAGTGGATAGCCATTTTAATATTTGAGTGGATTTTACCTGATGGATAAAACGTCACTGCGTATCTCTTGGGCATAAAATTTCTCCAAACTGATAGAGGGTGTTACGTTGTCAGATATAACCCGTTGTTACTCAGTCACGTGAGGCTGTTATTTAAATTTATCTCCCTGCTTTCAGACGTGATTATCTTTGAGTTTACGTCACCCATCAAAAGCTTAATATCTATATGCCCTGTTCACATACATGCATGTCAATCACTTCGGAAATCTTCGGTTTCACGACGGAGATGTCCGATTCTAGTCTCGTGTGTATCTCCGCGCCATTTTGTTTTTCTGTTACTTTTTTCCGTAGTATTGACTTTAAATAAAGAGGACATATACACTACTAGACACAAAATATTTTCTTCCCAGTCGACCTCAAGACATCATAAATAGAAAAGATTGACATTTTATGACGAATACTTTTATACGATTTATTTTCAATCTTATAGTAATAAAAACATAAGCATAGAATTATCAAATGCGTTATAAAAGGTTTAATCCCTTTAAGCTGAGAAACTGGATCTAGATCGTTATAACAACAGAGGGAAAATTTACCAGTCGATTTAAGTCGTTTATATTTATAGAGTCACCTTTATTTGAATCCACTGGCAGCCTAGTGTATACATATACATTTACACAGGGTGATCACCGATAGATGAAAGTGCACGTTGGCGCAAAATCTTGAAAATATTTGTAAAAATCTTGAAAAATCTTTTGGAAAATTTTGAAAAGTATTTGTAGAAGGCCGTTTTGGTTGAGTGGTTAATGTGTATGGCCGTCATTTACTGCTGCTGAGTCGGTGCCTGAACTAGAATCTGCTCTAACTAAGAGAGTAAAATTCCCCCAAATAACGAAAATACTGTTAATGGTCACTTTCTGAATGATACAACAAAAAAAAATTATTCTTGAAAGTTAACAAGTATAAGAATTTAATTTTAGCTTCAAACATTGATATTTCCCATTCATGTTTGTTTTATTAAGTATAGTCATTTCGACACAAGCAGATGAATGATAAAGTGTGTCCTAAAATGATAGATTAAAGTATTTTATTCGTATGATCTCAATATTTTGCCGAACATATTTACTTTATTAAGTAGCGTCATTCATTTCGGCACTTTAATATATCTAACCAATTTAATTGGACATATATACGTGCTTTTTGCAAAGGGTCCCAAAATATACTCACCAAAAGTAAGTATCCGCGGCTTATTAGCATTAGTGTATACGGTAAAGCTCTTAAACCACGAATACGTATTTACCGTAATGTAAGCGGTCCTACTTGGGTGAAATCTGACGGACAAATTTAATCCGCTTTAACAAAGAGTAAACATAAGACAAGCGTTAAACACACAAAGCAGTCTTTATGAAAATCAGGATCTGCTAAAGAAACGACCATTAGCCTCCTACTTTGTAAACGGTCTCTCCTTTCTTCGCTCACGATCTCAGCTCATGCTGATATACAATTTTCAGATAAATCAATAAAATCCGTGTCCGTATTTTCATATGGCTTACCATTTTCCTGATGTCCTGTCAAGCAACCATAAAATGTCAAGTGTTTTGCTTTGCTGGAAAAATAATGTTCTTCCAGTGCGAAGTAAGGTTATTGTTATGGCTAAGAACGATTACATCCCGGATTATCCCGGACTACGCTAGGAACATGCTGCCCTTAGCGTGTTAGCCAGAGGGCCAAATGACAGGTGGCCACAATTTGATACAGCATCAGACTTGTATGGATGACAACTTCTGTCCATTTCACTCAATACTATGTTGTTTATTATACTCAATCTTTAAATTCATTTTAAAGAACTCACAATTTTACAGTGGAATTGTATCTAAAAATCGCTGCAGTCGAATCAGATTCATACATGAAACAATTAATTAGTATATTACAAGACTTTTTAACTTTTTCTCCCGCCAAATCACTGATATATTTAAGTTGTACCCCGGGCATATAACTCACGGGATAAATAAAATAAAAAAAATCTTTCCCCAGACTCGGACGTTGAAAATCACTCTGAGTGGGTTTTAGTTATGATGAGCTATTGAAACTAACACAAGGAATCAACTCATCTGTCCTCATGATGTCATGAAAGGATTTGTGAGATAATTATTTCTCAGTTTTAATTAGGAATTATAAGGTTAATTGGATAATCCAGGAATGAATCGTTCTTAGCCATAACCACAACCTTAATTTACCAATATTATCTTGCCTCTTCAGATAGCCGAGTACGAGATCTCGCGAGTTTATTAGATTACGCCCTCTAGGGGTAACTATGGCCAGTGAAATCAGACGAATCAGTTAGTATAATGAATGGGTTTTGGTGAATCAGTCTCTCTGAGCAGAAATAACGGTCTGAAGGAAAATTAAACTTCTTTGAATAGAATGGGCAGTTGGCAGAGATTGTGGGATGTTTTAGATGAGTTCATGTTTTATCGATTCCAAATGTCTTCTTTTTTTATCTCCTCACAAAGAAGAGTTCGTCAAACGTGCAACATACATCACACAAACCTCGCCTGGTGTTCACTCACATGAACATCATTTCCGTTGCTATGGTAGTTGAGCACATGCACGCATGGCATTAATCTTTCTTTAGTTAGCATGAAATAAGTTTCATCTGTATTGACCAATCAGAACTAGAAAACATGTGACATTGTTTGAATTAAAAAAATGAAACAAATTCAAATCAACCACCATGTGCTGTGGACATTCCTGTCACAATTTCAGGACATGAATCGGGTCAGAACACGATGACCGTGTTATTAATATTTCTGGTCCATTGGCAAATGCAGAGGACTGTATTTCAATAAGATTCTCAAACATATAGCCTTTTATGGAGATGCAGGGCTTGAATGAATAAAACTGTGTGATTTCATGTTATTGCAATTACCGGCTTTTGTGTGTCAAATCAAATACTGTCCATTAATATTTGGTACCCTCAACTCTCTGAGACGTTTTATTTGTGAATAACAAACTTTATTCGCTCAGAAGCTAAGTTAACAAAAAGTTAAAATGTTACCGAAAAGATGACAAGAGTGTGGCAAAATGTCTGATTAATTTCAAACCGGACCCCGGATTAATTAAAAATCGAAATTGTTCTCTCTGATCAGTCTGATGCAACAATGTCGACTTGGCGATTATCCTGTATTAATTCGCTAATCGGCTGCCTATTGTTTACTAAGTGCAAGTTGTTGAGTCCGTGCCCGACTTTGATATTTAATTTCATATGCGGAAGTAGCTTTTAAATTTGTTCGACTTTTCAACTCTTTTGTTTATGGATATAAACATAACTAACCTTTTTCTGTCACAAAATTAAAACAAACCTGAAAAATAAGGGGAGGCTACTCCTGGCGATTTGGTGCCTGATTCATGTGATTCGTGGGTTCGATTCCCGTACAGATCTTAGTCCGCAAAATGTTCCAAACTAGTGTTATCGGAAGACATGTTATCCCAAAATAAAATACTGACACGAAAAGGTCAAAATGAAGTAGTAATAGGTCGACCAATGGACTCATTATGGGATGTGGAAACATGTCAATGCCGATATACCCTAAACTATCAAGGGATCTCAAGGTCAAATTATCTCAAGGTCAATGTTTTTTTCGTCTGATGTTTCACAACGGAACATATCACGTTATTTTGTTTATAAAAGATCACGATTCAATCATCCCCGTAAACTATGGAAAGCTGTAAGCACCATTAATATTTAATCTTCTAAGACTTTACGGGGAGGACCTTGTTCCCTAGGGTGACCAGCCATTTTAATATTTGAGTAGATTTTACCCGGCGGATAAAAACATAAAGTCTCCCTAAGCCGACAGAGGGCGTTACGTGAGGCAGTCATTAAAATTTATCACCCTGCTGCCAGACGTGGTTTCAATCAGTTATCAAACGGAGAGTTACTTTATATCTAAAAAAGACCCCAGGGACCGAACTCTTTCACTTTCATTACAATACTAATATAAGTTTCAGTTACCTTCATATTATAGTTATGGTTTAGAGCTTTACTGTATTGGATGCCTTTAAAATTAAATTCAAATTCAAATTTAAAGTTAAATTTAATTTTAAAAACAATAGTATCATCGATAATTGTTAGTGTAAATATGATTTATTACAGTAATGCCACTATTACGTTTATCATTAAGTAATGTTGTTAACTTTATTATGAAGAATCTATACAAAAATGAAATGGTAGAATTTCATATGAATTTAATATGTTTTAACTATAAATAATAATTCAAAATAAAATTTTAAAAAAATATGTTATTCAACTACATCTATAACGCAACATATGGTTAGAATCTACATGTACAGATCCAGAACCTAGTTGTTTTTTGCAGGGTAGTTGTTGGGAGCTTTCTGTGCGGTGGGGTTATCTGAGCTAAGGAGCAACACAAAACTGATTTGTTGTGACGTGTTGCACTGTAAATGGGCATATATTAAATGTTGCACCATATTTGTTTATCCTCTACTTGTCGAAAGCTGGTTTCCTTCACCATTGGGCTGAAAAGCCGATGTAATTATGAGTTAAATACTTTAAAGCACGGCGTAAAACCCCAATTAAACTATCAAACAAATCTTTATTTTCCTATTTGGAAGAAGGAAGATATCTCCAACTTGCATTATAACGTGATTTAATTTTTTTAATATGACGTGGTTGAATTATTTGAAAAGGTGAACCATGGATTTAGCTTATGTTCAGAACTCTTCCGAAAAGAGAAGAAAAAAAAGCGAAAGGTTCCGGAAATTCCGGTATTCTTATTCCAGAAGATGGAACATTTTAATTCTTCATAACGGATGTTTTAAATATACGATAGCGTTCGATAAAATTGAAAAAGGCTTGGACAGCCGTTCGAGAGAATTAAATAAGCGTTCAGATGTATTCAGTTTCCGATCAGAACTCTTCCGAAAACAGATCAGGAAAGACTCATGAAATTCAGAAATTCCGGTTTCAGAAGATAGAGCATTTTTATTCTCATTAACGGGTGTTTTATGTGTAATATTGCTCGAGAGAAAGCCATTAGGCTGCCATTTTGATAAAAAAAAAAACAGATGTTATTTGAATTAGGTCTATGATTTGAATTTATATGACTAAAGAAAAGGAATTTATTAAATGGGACCATGAGACTTAGTAGATGACGATGGCTTATTAATATTGTATGATATAGTAGTTTTTATATTGTTGTTAAGGAAAAAGATCTAGCTATTTAAACTAGACGTGTAATTAAAATTTATATTACCAGCGAAGATTTAAATAGGCGATCATAAAACTGAAGGTATGGCGCCGGCTTATTGCACGGTGTAAGAAATAGTAGCCTTTTTATTACTGAAAAAGAAAAAAAGACGGCATATTTGATTTAGGTATATCACTCAAATTGATGTCAAAAGAAGAAATGCAATTATAAATAGGAGAACGCCGTGACGAGAACTTATTACATAGTTTATGAAACAGTAGTTTGTTTGTTTTTATTCTAGAAAAAGAACAAAAGACCCAGTTATGATTGAACTAGGTGTATAATTAACATTTATATCACAGAGGAAATGGAATTATAAATAGGAGTCAATAAAGCTTAGTGTACAACGAGAGCTTATTACAGTGGTAGCTTATATTGTCACTGTAATAATAGGAAATGGTAAAACTCAGCCCGTTGCATAGTTTATGTTATGGGAAATTGTATTGTCAGTTTTACTTCATGAACCGTCATATTTTGAACGAGTCTGATTGAATGGTTTTGTTGATTATATAACGTGCTAGTACTGGGTTTAGCTGAACGAAATGTTTACCGGTGAAAATAATTAGTTTGTATGGTATGGTGGGTCAGAATGACCATCTTAATATTTTAGCGTTAAATCCTTCGCTGGATTTAACTGAATGAAATGTTTACCGGTGAAAATAATACGCTTGTATGGTATGGTGGGTCAGAATGACCATCTTACTATTTTAGCGTCAAATCCTTCGTTGGATTTAACTGAATTAAATGTTTACCGGTGAAAATAATACGCTTGTAGGGTATGGTGGGTCAGAATGACTAACTTAATATTTTAGCGTCAAATCCTTCGCTGGATTTAACTGAATGAAATGTTTACCGGTGAAATAATAATACGCTTGTAGGGGATGGTGGGTCAGATTGACCATCTTAATATTTTAATGTCAAATCCGTTACTGGGTTTAACTGAACGAAATGTTTACCGGTGAAAATAATAATACGCTTGTAGGGGATGGTGGGTCAGATTGACCATCTTAATATTTTAATGTCAAATCCGTTACTTGATTTAACTGAACGAAATGTTTACCAGTGCAAATTATTAGCTTGTAGGGGATGGTGGCTCAAAATGACCACCTTAATATTTTAACCTAAAAACCTCACGTTGAATTAGACACTGAAAACCATATCATTAGCAGCCTACTTAGTAGTAAAATGTAGACATAATATTTAGCTTAAAAACTTACATTTGACAAAAAAATGACATTCGACTTGCGCATGACAACTAGAACGACTGCACTCGCAAAACCCCTTCGATTAACACTAATGAGGCGTCTTTATTTTATGATCTTTTTATTATCTCATTTGCTTAATGAAACTGTACTTTATCATCAGCCATTTCACGTTTACTCCTCTTCTCGTTCTTAAAAGAGGCTAAGACAAAAAATGCAGATGCCAACTTGCTTTAATTAATGTGACTGGACATTAAACAAGTATTTTTTTTTAAAATATGCTGTAACAGTGAATTGTAAGAATACCCTGTTCATTTACACAGCTTGAGTTTTTTCTTAGTTTGAATTTAGAGTAACTTGGTTGTTCTGAAAAAGAAATATTTAAATTCAACATGGCGCAAACAGCCCACCATATAGTAGCTTCGTTTAGGGGACATACTAGTGCAGACAGAAAAGCGAGAAAAAAGGAGGGAGAATGGCGCGCACATACATACGAGGTTAAATTCGGTCATCTTCGACATAAAACCGGAGATTAACGAAGGGATATCCTGTCTTCGACTAAGTATGCTTCTGTGACAAATACTTCTTTGTAATCGACTCGATATATCAGGGATTAACGGCTTTATGCAGAAAAATATAATTATTTGCATGTGTTTAACACTGGAGTGCTCAAGCACTGTTATTTATTACTTTCTTGCGTGTAGCTCCTCAATAAAAATAAAAATTGGACGAAAATATGGCAATTATATTAAAGAAAGCTTTGATAACGCATCATTAAATAATTGATGCTTGCAAAACATTCACATACATATAAAATTATTGACGGCTAATTTAAGGGGCCATACGGAAGAATAAGCGCTAAAGAGGTTAATTCTAGGGCCAAATAAACCTTATTGGTCGATAAAAACTGCAACATATTTGTCTGGATTTCAACTTCTTCATTAATCCGTACGACATTTGAATCCAGTTTCTAGTGTCTTTTTCAAGTATACACTCTAAGAAAAAAAGGTTCTGAATAGAAGCATTATAGGTTTTTCGGAGTGGATCATATAGCGCACCTTTAAAGGTTCCTCAAAGAACCCTCTCAAAATAGTTCTTCGAAGAACGTTAAAAATATGGTTCTTTGAAGAATTTTTAAGGGTTCTTTTTAATGCCAATAAGGACCTTCCTCCACTGGTTAAAACCCCTTGATAAAATTATTTCTGTTCTATTTATTTCAATTCATGTCCCTGAGGGTTTAAAGCTAAACTGATCAAAAGATCAGTGAACTTCGGTAACAAATTTTGCATTGTATTATTAGCGCAAACCGGCTCAACGATCAAGTCTTATCGGCACCGATCCATCTATAATATAACCATAAATCAGTTAACGATACGTTTCTTTGACACTTATATCGAGTGTTCTTCACTTTGACAAACAAATCTACTCGACGAATAAATAAAACTCGTTGAATAAATAAAAACTTGGTCGAAAACCTTTTATTCCTCTCCCAATTCGACAAGCACAAAATGAAGGACAGAGTCGCGGGACTCAACTAGCCACGTGACTTAAGCAGACTCGTTTTAGATTCACCTGAGGAACTCTTTATCCCATAAAGAACCTTCCAGTCGGTGATTGTGGCTGAAGAACCATTTATCATCAAAAAGGTTCTTCGAAGAACCTTCTCGACATATGAAGAACCATTCAAGAACCATTATTGTCTTAGAGTGTATATAGGCATTTTGCCCCTCGACTGGGTGGACAAACGTCGGACTGGACATATATTGGCGTTTAAATTCTCCCTACGCACTGGACCTTCGGTTCCAGGCATGCATGAGGCAAGAAAGCCGATTTTTTTCTATCTCATCCAATTTTTCATAGTCCAGAGTTTGTTTTTTAGCAAAAGTATGGTTGACCAAGCATTAGGACAAAATTACTTATTACTGATAGCCAAGGTTTCCCGTAAGATGGGCGTCTTTTCCCACTTAATGCTTTCCTCGCTATACAAGCTGCGGTTACACTGGCCAAATTTGGTGGGTCTGATCGAGTCGGCTCTGATCGGGATAAAATTCTTTTTTGCGTTTACATGGACAAAAGAAAGGTGAACTAAAATAAGCCGGATCGGAATAGAATACCTTTTTTTACCCACCAAAATTGGTGGGTTATATGTTAAAATAATCCGTATCAGTTTATACCGCGGTTACACGTACGGGCATTAAATTGGTGAACTAAAATAATCCGGACCATTTTAGTTCACCTTTTGATGGCGGTTCGTGTTTACACGGCACTTTTGAGAGTCCTTCAAGCTCAGTGTTTTAAGTCACATACACACCCCAAATAAGAGGTTTTCAACAAATTCTTATTGCCTCGATTTTAACAAGTTTGGAAGATTGTCCATAAATAAAAACATTTACGTTGAAACAAAAAATATTCATTGTGTACAAGGCTTGTAGGAGAAATCCTGTCATAATTCGAATTCGACGTAAAGAGGGCCGACCATCTTTCCTTATATATATCAACAGCGCCTTTGATTTGTTCGTTTGTTTGATTGGTGTTTAACGTCCTACTTAAGGGTATTTCACTTATATGAAGACGGAGTGTCCACTTCTTACTCTGCCTAACTTAATACGGTGGAAAACCGGGAGGAAACCTCGTAAAAACCACCGCCCGCTATA
>JAUELC010074469.1:0-12196 GCA_031471745.1 Cryptochiton stelleri
TGTAGTGGAGTGCAAGGCATGCACCTACATACATAATAAGTAACAAATGGCCAAAAACAAGGGGAAATAACTACCTCCCGATTGCCCTAAAACACTACTTCTTCAGTACGTTTTCAGTGCGCGGTCATGTGCTCTTTATACACTACTCATGTTGTCTTTACTTTGCACAGGTGGAATATTATATTATCAACAAAGCAAAATCTGGTTGTGCTCATGTGCAATTTTACTGTTAGAGTACACCCGTCATGAAATATCCGTAAGCACGGTGTTAAACACCAATCAATCAATCCATTTTTGAATCAACATATAATGCTTTGCTATTAAATGGGGTTCTTCGTGTCCCGATTTTTTACTTTATAAAATAGAATCCGTGAAGGCGGGATCCTGTATCGTGTATTTTTCAGATCTATCTTGGTAATGCCCTTTATATACTTCTAATGCTAGATATAACATACAGCTGAATCATTGTTCAACCATTTCTTATACGCGGAAGGCATGTGCCGACTGGTCCGTTCCCATGGAACGAATCTCTTTCCGACTAGAACCAATCCGCTCCTCTGATGAAAATAGAATTAAAACATATAGCTCTGTCAATCGCGGAAGCATTGTTGCAACTGAACATATTTGGTTGGCTCCCATAGACGTCCGCGAGTAAGTGTGCGCACAAGTAGGCTGTAACGGATTTCAATATAAACAACTTGGGTTAAGGTTTTTGTTCATTTTGAAAGGTTTGATATTTCTGTGTAAAATTTGTGTCTAGTCTGGGTGAGACAATTATAGACCAAAGTTCTTGGTTACTAAATAAATGACTTTTATATCCAGTTGCTGGTCACTTTGATTGGAACGCTTTGCTTTACTACATTGCCGCTGTTTTCATTGAAGCTAGATCCAGGCGCGACGAAACGGTTTTGATATTTAGAGGAGGGGGCTGGAGGGTGGGGGTCAGATTAGGCAACATGAAGCTCCCTCCAACTGCCCGCTAGCTGAGTGGTAGGACTATACAAATCGACACCGCTTCTGTAGAGGTCAGATGGCTTGGTGTACGGTTACATTTGTTTTAATGGAGGATTTTCAGTCTTCATTTTTTAGATTTATATTGAATGTAGCTTATACACACAGCTACACATAACTATGTAGTGTTCGTTTACTATAGGTTTTTGTAAAGGTTACGTTAAATATAAATCTGACGGACAGACACACAGACGGAATATGAAGTGTTCGTTTAAAAAACAACAACATATTAATATTCGTATTAAACATATGTGTAGTTCTCCTGGGTTGGTTAATTTCATAAAATTAAATCATACAGATAGGCCTATATAAATCTATTTATAAATAGACAACTTTTGAAGCTAAGTTTAGACGATAATGTCAAATTGTAACCCACAAAAATAATATAGCATGGAGCGAGGGGGTCTAGCTGGTCCCCGTGGTTTCGCCGCCCTTGACTATGTCTACACTGCAAATATAAACCTTTTTCTTTATCGACCAACATCGGGAAAGGAAGTTAAGCAAGTTCAACTTTGATCGACCAAGACCAGACAACTCAAATATGCATATCGGAACATTCATCGGTTGTTTCCGTCTCCTGTCGTCGCCGTCAACGATACTTAACGTTATTTAAGGTACGGAAATGGCCGAAGATGGCCGACATGTCAAAAACGTGCACTTCGTGGCGGACGCTCTCGAACCGGACGAAACATTTCTCAGCGTTCCCACTGAAATTCCATCGCTGATTGTGGCGGAGAGGATCGGATCAGAAGGACATTCGCTGTGTGGGAATGGACCGTAATTTGTCTATCCGGCAAATCGTTACAACAGCTTCAAGACACTTGTCCTAACTTTTCTGAATCCGACGACATAAAATACAATGGCAATCAGGCGGACTACATCCGTCTAACCCTTTGTTCAATATGAAAAAGATTCATGTCGTCCCGTTGCTCTTAGAGCTAAGCAAGCTTGCCTCTACCGGGATACGAACTTGGGTCCTGTGGGTTATACAGAGGCTGACGATAGAATGTTAGCCGAACTCTCGCCAGTGAAGGTTGCCTATCTCTAAACAGTGACATAAATGTAAGATGAGTGTGATCATGATGCAGTTATAACACTCTTTTCTCCAAGGAATGGCTGCATAATTAGGTTATAGTATGTAAGCACCGTATTGTGTAAGCTTGTTGTATTAGTGGTCCAGCTAAGTGAAGTGTTTTTTTTTTCGTCTCATTATATGACTCCAAAAGTGTTATTGTTAAAATGTAGGCTTTTGATTGATTGATTGATTGATGTTTTTTGTTTACGCCGTAGTATTTTATAAGTTATTTCACTCATATGATGGCGTGCCAGCCGAATGGGTGAAGGAAACCACCCTCGATGTCACTGGCAACAAACAATGACAAGATAAAAGACACTCACAGGACATAATACATAGTTCAATAAGACGAAGAGTGCAAATTTACAGTGCTACACCACAAACAGATCGGCTTTGTGTTGTCCCTTAGCTGTGAGAGCACCAAGGTAACATGAAGCTCCCTCCAACCGCCCGCCATATCTCAACAAAATTTTGATCACTGCATCAAAATCAGTTAAAAAATTAAGGCTCCAGAGTGATTACAATAAAAAGTTTGATTCATAGTAAGTGACACTGCCCATTAACTTAGGCAATTGACACTTGAAACTTGCAGAAGTCATTGGATGAAGTCTCGTCAAACTCGGTTGAAAAATGAAGATGCAAGAGTGATTACACAAAAATTTTAACAAAATATCTCGACCTTTTACCTAGGTGACTGTTTGTTTGATTGGGGTTTTACGCCGTACTTACGGTTATTTCACTTATGACGGTGTGCCAGCCCAATGGTTGAAGGAAATCACCCCGACACCGCTGGCAACCACCTAGGTGACTGAAACGTGGAATTGTTTGAAGTATTTCTTTGCTTGATCATTGTATGAAGTCTCATCAAAATCAGCTGACAAATTAAGATGCTCGTGTGATTACAAGAAAAGCAAATGCAGATCTATGGACAAAAGCCAAACCATAATCGTCCTGTTCAGAGCATATTACATGTATGTAAAGGAACATGGAAAGTAAGCTTATATTTTCAGAAGCTATTTGGTATTGTAGTTAATTCATATTAATGAAAGTTTGGAAATTAACTTCCAAGTATATGTATCCAATGCAAAGTGGGCTCTCTGGATGGATGGCCTTGTGGCCAAAATAATAACAAGATGTGATGACATCACTTTTTATAACTGAACACTGCATTTTTTTAAATCAATAAGTCAGTTAAAACGTAAGCTCACATGTACATGTACCTCTTAAATTGTGAGAGCTAGAAAGCTTTTTTTGGGAATCTTTCAGAGTAATGTTACATTAAGCAGATACATGTACTTGTAAAATGGCCCACTAGGGACTTAGAAAAATAAACACCTTCACCTATATTGAGGGGAACATCCTTGATTACGGACGAATTTAGAATTTTGTTCGCAATTGACATTGCCCATATTGACAGTTGGTATACGACCATGAAAATCCACAGACTTTTTGCCATTGTCATTGCATATATGGAGCATGTGTACCAAGTTTGAGGATGAGCTGTACCTTGTCAACAAGTTTTTCTATATTTTCTCTCCTTGACTCCTAGTGACCTTTGACCTATGAACTTGAAAATCTATAGGCTTCTTACCCTCGTCTTAGACAACATGTGTAACAAGTTTGTTTGTTTGATTAGGGTCTTACACTGTTCTCAGTTCTCACTTACATGATGGTGGTGTACTCCAACAGCAAACTAAAAAATGTGAATTGTTTTGCACCCTTGGAAATATTCCTTTGATGGTACTGGCAGCATGTTATACTTGAAACAGTGCCCTGAGCCAGAGTGCCTGTTTCAATTTGATAAAAAATAATATAATTTTACCGTATCATTAGGGCTTTAATTATTACAGTTTCATAAGGGTATTTTTTACCAATTCAAAACACATTTTGTGTCAGAATAATAAGTGTTTTGTCAAACTTTCAGAATACACGGATTTACTTGTGTTCCGGATGTCTGCGGGTTCCGGGCTATCTGTTTATGACACATGGATGACTGCCCCGCCCTCGCTTCTTAACCCCACCGCAATGGAACAGGCGTACGATCTTAGCACCCCTCTGGCCTCTTACTGCAAACACCCGATACTCACCGATTGGGGAAACAGAACCTTTCTGCAGGTGTGCAATGTTATGTTTACAGATTCATCATTCGTCCAGCGTAATACATATCCTTTTGACACATGTGAATTTCTTTTCCACATAAATTATTTGTAGATTGTTTTAGATCGGTGAATAGGGATTCAACATATCCTAAATAGATTCATTTAGCATATGTAAAGAAGAACTCAGCATATGTGAAAAAATCAAACACACGTGAAAAAGCATTCAACATAATTATGTAGAATAACGGTAAAAATGATAAAACGTCTTACCAAATTTATTAATGGAATTGAAATGCATTACGTTTTCTCGAAAGCTTCCTTATGTGTGTTCTCACAATTGTTGAGAAGTAATTCTATATTCGAAAAAGAAACAACGCTAATTTCCTGTCCGACACTTCAATTTGACCTACCCATTACGAAGCGAACGTTATACCATTAGACAGGAGCTATATCGGATGACAGTTAAAATATTAGCCTGATATCTGAATTGGTTGATCAATAAGAGGAATTAATAAATACATAACCGCAGGGGAACAAGATTCAGAGTGCAAACTTATTGAGTGCAATGTTATTGGTTATTCTTGCCGTGTTTACATCTCT
Organism: Cryptochiton stelleri; assembly: GCA_031471745.1. Lineage (NCBI taxonomy): Eukaryota > Metazoa > Mollusca > Polyplacophora > Chitonida > Mopaliidae > Cryptochiton > Cryptochiton stelleri. The sequence goes on from JAUELC010074469.1 coordinate 4,786, forward strand.
TACAGGTGATTTTACAATCAACGCAGAAGGCGAGAGTGTCTTGAATCTAACGTGTAATGCTACAGGAGCGACAATGACCACTAGTTTTGCCTGGAGGAATTAGTTTACTTGCCATGGAAAGATACCCATATTCAACCAGTAAACAAATTCCTCCAGAAATTTGGGGTTATTACGTTGTACGTCTAGCATGCGGTATTCACTGATTACGTTGATTGTTTATTGTTATATCATTTGAATTGACTATCAGAAAAGCACCCCTTCTTTACGTCGAGGCATGAGTAGTTTATGGCGTACAGTATTCGGAAAAACAAATAAGGAAATCATCAATTGAAAACAATGCTTGATTCGTTATGTTCGCCTATGTCGATTTTGCTAAAATTGTAATGATTAAATATCGAATCTCTTGCACATGTTGATCAGTATCCAATAACATTGCACCTACTATGATGATGTCTGTGAAATAACTTTCCCGGGAGCCAATTAGTGTTTGTATGAAGATTCAGACAAGATACAGCTGGTACAGGGTTTTGATTGGGTTGAACAAGTAACCAATACATATTCGCATTATTAAATCGACGTGCCCTTTCAAATCCAATTCAAAGAATACCTACTTGAAATCATCCCACAGTACTAACTCCTTAATCATCTCAGCCACTTTTCGTTTAGTTATTTATTTAGAATAGAAAAGTAAATACTTGCCACCATTCATTTATACTACCATCAGCTAAGAATCGTGTACGTTTATAATAGGATAGAACAAGCCCTGTGGTGCTTTATTCCCGCCATGTCATTTACAGCATCATATAATCTGCTTTATGATTATCATTTATATATTACTAGCGGAGAGGGCCGGGCGTTGCTCGATTGAGACAACTCGAGCTGATACATCGCCACGTATCACACACTGTACATATAATATCTATATATTTCACTGGTATATAAATAATAAATCGTGTAACGTCATGAAAACATTGTTTGGATGACGACGCTGATATATATACGTTAATGGTTTTAAGAGTCTGTATATAGCTATTTATTATGTACGCAAAGTTACGTGATGTAACATCATGTGTTATGGTGCCTAAAACACTCTCGTATTGATGCTGATAACGAATATATATGGTTTGGGGGTCTATTTGCAACCGTTTTTGAGTTATTAGCGGACGGAAGAACAGAATCTGCCATTTATATATTAGATGCCATTTTTCAATTTTGAAATTGAGTTTATTTAATGCTTTATTCCAGTGATAATTATGTCCACATATTTTATTCACTAATCACCCTAAAATTAGGCCGCCAAATTTATTTTTTTTCAACAAATTCCGATCGCCTCGATTTTAAGAAGTTTTGAAGTTTGTTCATAAATTAAAACAGTTACGTTGAAATATAAAATGCTCAATGGGTACAAGACTTGCTCGAGCCCGGAGACATTCCGTTATAATTCGAATTAACTATTTAACAATTAAAAATTCTGGCAGAGTTTTTGGCTTCCAGGTGTTTTTGTTTTTTTTAACTTTCACTTCACCTACAAGTCTGTTGTAGGATTGACGGAAAGCCCTCAACTTTTACTTCTTCAGAAAAATATCAATAACTCATGTGATTCTGTTACTACGCAAAATACCGAATTTGTAGGACCCTGTGTGACTTCAACTGTACAATCCAAGTTTATCCCCCCCTCTCCCGGTTCTTTATTAATATCATTGTTCAACGATAATGACAACAGCCCAAAGACATGCTAATGAAACCACTTGAACGTTTTATTATGCCAACAAATAAGTAAACAAACACAGTCTTAAAAATATACAAATTTGGAAATTTCGGCACAATTATCTGTTCTTTGATCATAAATGTATAGTGAGTCAAAGCTGTCGTACAAAGTAGCAAATGTGTTCGGACTTTTTAGAGCCTCTCGGCTTACTATTCCCAAACTCCCAGTGAGAGAAACAGACTGGCTTCAACACACATGCCACAGAGTTGTCCTCTATATGTAAAAACAACGCTTCAAAATACAGTTAAATGTAAACAAATCACAGTTATCTTAAATAGCCAATGCTTTTTATTCCAATCAATGCTGACTGGCTTTACTGACACAACCAGCACAGCGGTGCAAAGCTTTTATAGTTTAATGTTAAAAAGTATGTTAAAGGATATGTGCATTTTAAATAATTTCATAGAAGTGAAATTAAATTGATTCGCTTTAAAACTTAAAAATGTAAATATGGTGTTTAGAGACGATTGAAAAATAATGAGAGTGCTGGCTCGCCGACGGATATCTACGAGAAGATGAGAGTTGTCTCCCTTTATAATGCATATTTGGTTTGAAGTGGTGGAGACAAATGACCTCAAAACTATTTAAATTTAAGACAAAGAAATGAAAGATTAAAGCTTTGATAGAATACAACACCACTTGTTCAGGCGTATTTTATCAATATTATTTGGTTAAAATAATATTATTTGGTTTATTTGGTTTAAATAATATTATTTGGTTTATTTGGTTTAAATAATATTATTTGGTTTAAATAATAATATTTGGTTTAAATAATATTTATTCCACAAAGAAATTGATTGATGAAGAGGCGCATTGCCTATATTAACGCCTATCTTGTTTCAGTACACCTTTTAATAGTTTTTTTTAAATAACTTCTTTTGAACATTTTTAGGCTTGTGGCAAGTAGCAATTTATTCCAAAGTAAGCCATTGCGTCTCAATCATTTTGTTCTTTTTATGATTGAGACGCAATGGCTTACTTTGGAATAAATTGCTACTTGCACAAGCCTACTATATACAGTAACACGCGTTGAATATTTATTGAATGAATATTTCGGCGTATTACATAAACCACCATGATGTCGCAATAAAAAAACACTTCGAATGAAAGTTTTTTTTGTGGTTTCAATGTTCTTTTACGTATCACTCAGTCGTAACCGTCGGCGAGCAAGCATTCTCCGATTATTTTTCAATCGTCTCTAAACAGCATATTTTCATTTTCAAGTTTTAAAGCGAATAAATTTAATTTCTCTTCTATGAACGTAATTAAAATGCAGTCATTGCGTTTATTATTATACCAAGTTATGAACCATTGATAAAATGAATTTAATGCTAACTTTTGTGTCGACAAATTTTAAGTAATTATTAAAGGATAACAATTTTATATTTAAACCAGCTAGTTTTTAAATAATTACTAACGAATATACAAAACAAATTAATATATATTATTATATTGTTTTTTTTTAACTTATTATTAATTGTAAATAATTATAGTCGAGTCCATAGCTTTGTGGCTTATGTTTATCTTTGTAAATATTTCCGTTTTTAAATAAAGGTTGAAATGAAAAAAGAATGAAATAAATTTGTAGAAGAGGTAAATATTAGTTTCGTGTAAGTTCTTTGGCTAGTGGAACTGAGGCGCCCTGCTGAGAAGCCGGGAGAGGTTAATTCAAACAATGCCGCCATCCTGGGAGTAGTGATGAGGGGTGGGGAGGTCTATTTCGGTGACCCTTTGAGAAGAACTTACTGATAGAAATACTGACATTTTCTACTCAACACTACTGATTAGTCTCCCGCCAAAGATAACAGAAACAATGTGTCTTTTATAAAATAAAAACACTTTGAGTTAATATCACAGTGGGGTGTTTTAGTCTGATCACATAAATAATAATCAGAAAAAGTGATGATATCTACAAATATATACATGCCAATTATAATTAAATCTAGGCGGTGAGGCACCGGAGATACCATGTTCTGTGTGGGCCGTGTGTCACACTGGCCTATACCAGTAGTTAAATGATTCATTTGTGGTAATCAGAAATACATCATGGTACGCGTTGTAGCGGAGATACCGTGTGGGCCGCCTGCATCGCGAACCTTACAAAAAGACCCCAAAAAATATAAATAAACACACTAATGGAGACAGTCAAAACATAGCACTTTCCGAATAAAATAAAAACAGCGCAACATCAAAAAACCAAACGTCTTAAGCACATATCAATATACTACCAACAAAACCACCATAAATAAATCTAACTAGGCCGTGTGACACCGGAGATACCATGTTCTGTGTGGGCCGTGTGTTACAATGTGCCTTTACGTTTAAATACAATTATGTTATTTCTTAATAAATCATAGGACGTGTGGTAGCGGAGATACCATGTTTTGTGTGGGCCGCATACAGCGCTGTCCTACAAAACAAGAAACATTTTTATTTAACAATTGTTACTTACCTATAGATATGTATGTATGTGTGTGCGTGCGTGCGTGAGTGTATGTGTGTGTATGTATGTGAATGTTTTATGCGAATTTGTTATTTTTTTATTTTTGTTTTCAATGAAAAAACTACACCGATAATGCTCCAATTTGCAGATAACAAAACGAAACTAATCACAGCCAGCAGAAGGACATCTATAGATTAAAGAATATCACTACCCCATCTCGAATAAGGATTCAATGACAACGCAAAGATACCTACCATACGCTGCAGACATCGAAATAAATATAAGACTATAGTATAAATAAGTGATTCCTTGAACTCTGCGTAAACCATCAAACGCAACACTAGACTGAAGGCCTGCAGTCTTCACCTATGTCCACTTAGAGTATTGCTCACCTACTGACATTGAGCACTAATGTAACTGTACATGTCAGATATTACCCACAACAACCCGTTTAATGTAAGGAATGATTAAATCGATATTGGTTTTAACTCTGTTATTATTAATCTCGAGAGTCGTTTGAAAAGTCAAAACGCTTCAAACGAATAGAAGCGTAGTAACTTTTTGATTTGACTACATATTACTTGGTTATTACTTTCTCTCGAGATGCATAGAGGTTACCCATAACAACTCGAAATTAAGATTCTGAGCTATCATCTCAGAATCGTTATACACGGAAAATCATTGACCATTTGATCTCTATTATTGGTAACAATATTTATTTGGCAGCGCCACCTACAGAGTGAAACCCCTTGACTTTGGTCAGAATATAACAGCTACCAACAACAACACTTGGCAACCGCATAATTTGATGCATTTACAAAAAAATAGTAACTTCAGTGTTATAGGTTTATTTTTACCACGAAATCGAGTCGCTGGTTGGTGTTTGCAATTAAACTAATTTTTATTACGTGTTGTTTTGGGACGTGTAACTTTTTTTTCATTCGTAAAGAGAACAGCGTCACGCGATAACGTCACTGGAGTTCCTTCTGTGTAGTAATTTGATTGCGTATACGCATATTGGGTTTCCATTTAAACACCGCTTCCATCAAATATAGCTGTATTTTGCAATGCTTATATCATACAATCGTACATTAAGTTGTATTGTTAAAAAAAGAAATTAAACAGTGCCTTTTATTAAACTTCTAGCTCATCGTTGAACTATTTTCAGTAGCAGACTCGTATGGTATTTAAAGTAGTACTTTGCTTCTATGAACCGACCCTCTCCGAAAGTTTGTCAAAATTGTCCAAAAATCGAACCTTTCAAGAATATTGACTCTCTTTCAGCTCATCTCGAGACATCACGAGCTTATATACACATCGTCACGTATCACACATTGTACTTATAATCTCTACGTTCCAGTATCCAGTGACCGACGTGGTCTGAATCTTGGTCGGTTTGTTGTTTTTACCACTAACGTAAGGTCTTGCTGGACCCCCGGGTCGATTTTGGGAAAAATATTTTTGTCGGCCTATTTTGACGAGGAATGGACTGTATATATGTACGTATTGTTTAAAATGTTGGATACTCAGGATTATAAATGTGTGAATGAGGTGAAGATCCGATAATCATTTTCAAAATAACTGCCAGTTGACAGAACAAATAGAGTGCATTTTTCGTGGTTTATTTCTCAAAGTACAATTACTATAACACCAAATGAATTAGTTTTTATAGAATAGACCTTGGAATTTTTTTCTTAGAACGATCTCAGTATAATTTTTTGTGTGTCCAATTTTATAGGAAATCGTATAAAACACAAAATAAATCTTTCGGAACACATTTTTTAAAAAACACAAAGGTGGCATTTCATGGCGATAATTGGATGTGGTAAACTGTATATTGTAAGGTTTTTAATTCTGAATTGTTAAAAAAGTAAGATTTAAATATTTTTTATCATACAATAAAATCAGTCTACATTTGACGCCTTGGTTAACATTATAGAAACAAGACCACAATTAGAACTTCGGTTTTGAAAGTGTACGGCCCATTATGCCAGAGGTTTTGTCCAACGGAACTTTGGGTATGAGTTACGGGACATTATATGCAGGGGCAGATCAATGCACAGGCTTATCTAGACTGCAGCCTTGGGGCCCCGCGTAAATAGGGGCCCGGCACGGGTTCCAAAAAAAAAGATTCCGTTGAGAAAATTCCGTATTCCAGTACTCGATTAAGGTACCTCATTCCGTGAAAAATTAACCGAAGAATTTCAATATTCATTGTGTCACTTATATAATTTCTTTATGTAAAGCGAACAAATGGCAGTAATATTTAGGCTTACAGGTTTCTTCACAACTAACTGCAAATTTCTGCCATCGTTAATTTCTCCAGTTTAATAATTTAGCCACAGTTGCACTTCACACATTTGTTCCTGCTTGTAGGGCCTACATCCCTGTTGTATCAGAGCGAGTGTGATGATACGCTTCAGACTACAAAATATTCATGTTGTTGGCACTGTCTGCAAAATTTCTAAATTGCATAAACCATGATTGACCAAATCAACATGTTGGAACAAATTTCGTTGTAAAAAATTTATGAGATTATCTATCTGGCCTTCCTCATCATCAAAGCTTCCAGGGCCTTGGGGTCCCGGACCCTACCTAATTTGTTGCCATTATAGTATAACTGGCGATGACGCAAAATATATTCAAAATTTGTGAATATTAATCTTATTTATTCGATTACAAATCGTGCATTGTGATTTTCTTAAAGCTTTCTATAATTGGGAACAATATCGAATTGTTCGGGAAATCTGCGATATATAGCCTCATTAAAAATGCAGTTGACCAGACAAATATTTAGTGATTTTTATGTGACTCGAAACTGCAGTCCTGTATATATATTTAATAACTTTTGTAACAATATTTAACTGTCTTCAATCGCGTACATATGGTTGACTGTACATGCGTATCATTGTTTACTAGGAACTAGCACAACAACTAATCTGATATGAAAATCCAATACTTTGGGCAAAATTACTTATGCCTATATGTCGTCACACGCAATGGAATCAATCTACAATTTTCGGGGTTTTGGAAGTCCATCATTATCCCTGAATCGTATAGTATCAGAATGAGTTTGATGAAATGCTGTCTTGTACAAAATAAAAATGCAGTTAGTCTTGCGAATAGATTTAATTAAAATAAACTTAACTAAATCAACAAATCAACATGCAAAACCAAATTTCATTTCACTTCTTCTCCCT
>JAUELC010074580.1:0-12195 GCA_031471745.1 Cryptochiton stelleri
TTCATTTTACATTTATTTGTTGAGTCTGAAACATACTATATTTAGCCAGTCCACACGTTGTTTACTACCTCCAAGTTCATAACACGTTTTCTTACGCCACGGTCTAAATTAATTTTGTTTTCAGACTTAACAAATAAATGTAAAGTTAATTAGTTCGCATTTAAACAGATAGGTGTTGGATTCGATTTTAAGTTTGAAATAATTTTTTAAAAAGAGCTTATCAGAACACCCGATCGCCATAATTATTTGCAAAATTGTATATGTTGTGTTACTAGACCCTTGTGGCGGGTCGCAAATTAACGCGAGAATGGTCTGGCTCATTCGAGACAATAGTAAAGTAGGAAGAACAGACAAGGAAGCTATATAAAAAGTAACTCTATTTGTAGGGGGCGATTGGAGGGGGCTTCCTGTTGCTCTCCGAGTCCAATCTGTTTGTGGCGTTTAGCACAGTAAATTTGCCTTTTTGCAGCATATATTATGTCCTGTGCTTGTATCTTGTCATTGCTTGTTGCCAGTGGCGTCGAGGGTGGTTTTCTTCACCCATTGGGCTGGCACGCCGTCACGAAATAACGTTAAGTACGGCGTAAAACCCCAATCCAACAAATACACAACAATCTGTCAGATCAATGTGTTTGGAAGAATTAGAATGCACCTTCAGAAAAAAATAATGTATTGAATGAACATTGTTTTGAAATCGATAATCATTTAAATAATAAGATAAGAGAATTATATTTAAATTTTCTGTCATACATATAGTATATTAACATTCTTTGCATCATTCAGGGTATCTTTCTACACTTTTATACTTAATCGCCTGAATTATCATGTGATACATGTTCTCTTGATTGAATTAATAGACAATCTGCCATCTTAATTTGAGTAACAAGGACTAACTACAACAGTCATCGTGTGCACAAACTACAACAGTCATCTTGTGGTCCATAATTTCTACTATAAAATAACATATTTGTTATTTTAACATTGCCATTGTCAATAGTATTACTCATTAAATATGCTCCGATATGACGCATATTATATTATATATTAGACAGTATATTGTTTCGGGTCAAAGTAATATATTTTTATATGAACCCCAATCTAGTATGCATGATGCCATTACGCATTTATACTTATTGTACAAAAAATAAATCAAAAACATCTTTTATATATCATATCTATTCGGTCATATTTTGGACTCTAGATTGCCTTAATTTTCAAACTTTTATGTCATATACAATCAATTTTTGGATTAACTTTAAGCACTTATTATAGTTCTGTTATGATTTTTGTGATATATTAACAAATATTTTCTTTGTATTTTCTAGGTCACATTATATAAAATGTATATATTTATTTACAAGTTAGTTTCAAATAGAGATTTTGTATATATGTATATTTAGAAACCTCGATAAATTTAAATTAAGAAAACAATTGATTGAATCTTTGTACATTTTATTACTGCATACAAATTGAAAAAAAAAAGGATGGTATTATTATATATCACCTTGAAATTGTTTATATAAAGAGCTTATTTTTGTAAGTGTACATCCATATCTTGTTCATTTATTGTTTTCTGAGAGAGGCTATACTTACAAAAAGAATTCAACTACCACCAGGGCCGGATGAGGACCTCGCGGGGCCCGGAGCACTTCAGGTCCGAGTCCCGGGGCACTTCAGGTCCAGTGGGCTCCTGATACACAAAAATAGAAGACAAATCACAATCATTATTTATCATGCAACGCATGGGTTCGATTTTCGGTTTATGGATTGGTGTTTAACACCGTACTAAGTGGGATAATATGATGTACAGGACTAAAACACAAACACAACATTATAAATGTGAATTGTTATGCTGTGCTTGAAAAATAATGTTCCTGGTCCAGTGTTATGACAGCATGATTACGCACAGGCTGTACAGCTCCAATGGCGGGCGGTTGGAGGGAGCTTCCTGTTGCCCTGGTGCTCTCGTTGTTGTGGCGTCCTGTTATGTCCTGTGATTGTCTTGTATCTTGTCATTGTTTGTTGCCAGTGGCGTCGGTGGTGGTTTTCTTCACCCATTGGGCTGACACGCCGTCATATAAGTGAAATAACCTTAAGTACGGCGTAAAACCCCAATCAAACAAACAAACATAATCATTTTGACTTCTATGTGAAATGTTCTGACTATACGCAATTTTGTAATTAGTGATACCACTGCATGCGAGCTACAACCGATGAGAAAAAAAACCCCGAAGGGACATGTTACCGTGTTGTTCCTGGGCTCAATCTGTAAATAAGGGAATTGTGTGTGGTGTCTTTCAATGTAAATGTGATACCTTGTCTTATTGCACCGTGTTTGGCATCCTGTGTTTGTCTTGTAACTTATCCTTAATGTTTGTTGTCAGTTTCTTGCGAGAGAACCAACCATTAATTGGTCTGGCACGCTGCGAGCGATATCGATGTGTTCAAACCAGCGGAGTTTTCGGAGACAGGAATTGTCTGGAGCCCAATAAACCGAAAAGTCATTGACTGAATTGGATTAAGGAATACGCATTCAGGAAAGACCGCCTCCCTATAGCTATTAACCGACTTGAAATCGTCCGTTTATCGTGTATACATTATCGTATGTCATGAAGTTTTATACGTTTTGCCTTTTGAACAATTTACCTGTATTTGATAAGTTTAATACGATATTTTGTGGGGATTATTCCTTGAAACCTGGCAGAAGAAACTCACAGAAATTTTGATTAATTTTTTTTCGGCAACTTTACTGGGCAAATTACCGGTATAAGCCTTATTCTTCTGGGTAGTTGGTGGGAGCTTCCAGTGTCCTGGTGCTCCCAATTTGTGGGGACGTCTTGTAATGTACATTTGTTTTATTGAACCATGTTTTGCATCCTGTGCTGGTCTTGTATCAAACATCTAAGTTGAATAACCAGAGACCTCTCTCTCGTATGAGTGAAATAAACTTTAGTACACAGTGAAACAATAACACCAAGCCGTCTCCAATAAGTAAGGTTCCGAACACAGTCATGCTGTCTTTACTTAGCACTGGAGGAACATTAACTTTCCAACTGAGCAAAACACTTCACATTTTATGGTTTTTGTTGGTGGGGCTATTTACTGTTGGGGGACACTGCCGTCATAAGTGAAATACCCTTAAGCACGGCGTTAAACACCAATCAATCAATGAACCAATAAATAAGCCATGTACTTTTTAGTATATTAATCAGCTCCCATACAGTTTCAGGCAGTGCTTTCAAGAACATATTTAGACAACCTTGTTGAATGTATTTTATTTAAAAAAAGAATAAGCAACAAAAACTGGTCTTTGAAGTTCAATATATATATTTGGCAACATAGAGTTGTACAATTTGAAAATAAATATTTGAAATTTAACAGATTATGATTTGAATTTGAGAACAGATGTTTAATTAAAAAAAGATATGAAATAGAGAGAATTAAGAGAGTTATTAAAGCTGTTACATTGGAAAATGATTAGCGCCATTCTGGGCAATGTTTCAACCATTTGAGAACCAGTGGCTGATGCGGTTGGTTTCTGAAATCAGATTGTGGTGAAAGATAGAGATGGGTATGATTCGGAAACCAGCTATATAATTTCGTTTTAAACAACCTGGCAATACAAAACATCAGGCTTTCGCGGGCTTTAAAATATTACAGAGACGAAAATATTTTAAACATTGTCAATGTTGTGCAATATGGATTTTGAATGTTTTCAAGTTGATTAAGGGGACAGGGGACGAATATACATAGCTGGTGGCTGTAGATGTTTTCACAGCCTGTAACCTACAGATTCCAAGCTGCTCCATACATTGTATTTGAGCATTGGTCTACACAGGTTAAACCCATGTAGGTCAACTGGTAGAACCTGCTGTTCACAAACCTCAACAGGCCCTGAACATTCACCACACGATGGATACGGATGTTTATCCCATCGTGTGGCACGAGTTCCACCTCTACTTTCATCCATACTGTTTCTCCAGTCATATAGATGATGGTACCAACCGAATCAGGGATGTACGACCACCGTACTGAGTCAAGGGCAACTCCATAACGCCCGAAAGTGGCCGTCAACAGATAGTTGAGATATTTGAAGCACTCATTCACGGGTCCCAAAAGAACGGCACGGTAACGCGTTTGTTCTGTTGTTGGCACCTGAAAAGAAAAGAGCAAAGCGTCAGTATTTATAACCAGATATGATACTAAAAGATTTATGGCCTGGTTCTGGCATATATGTTTATATATAACACATTTTTCTCTCTTCATTTATAAAAATATATATATAACACAAAAATATATATATAAAACACATATATATATATATATCATCAAAGCAAACAAGCCGCATCAGTCTATCTAGAAACTGATAAGTACAATGTTTAAATTATGTTAAAAAACAAACGTGGCAGAATAACTTGTACGTCTTTGAATCTGTGATATAATGATATTAAAAACTTACATGTGGTATGAATCGATACTCATCAAACCAGCGTTTTCTTTGACGCTGACGTCGTTTGGGTGGGCGAGGTTTGAAGGACCGAGTGATTCTGACTTTCAGTGATTTTTTAATATCTGGATATCCATCATTTGGACCTAACACAGAAATGATCAAAGTGATAAGTTTAAATTCATTTTTCAAGAATATATTTATAAATATATACGTTTTTTTTAAAAGCGCATTGTTAAAGACACTTCTGTAGTGTCTAGTTTTCCCTCGTTTGGACCTACGTTTTTAAGGACAAATTGAAGTATTTTTTCCTAAAATTGAAGAAGTTTTAATTAAGAGATATAAATGGGTTTTAATCGAGTTTTTTTCATAACAATTATAACAAATTCGTAGTTATTTTCAATATTTTTTAACTTGAAAACTATGACGTTTCTTTTCCAGTTTTATAACGATGAAAACAAATCTGATTAAAATCAGATCTAAAATGTATATTTGAATGTCGCGTTTTAGATCTGACGACAACCCATAACCAACGGCGTTCAATGAGTTAAGGAAGTGTGGGGGTTCATGAAAGGTCGCTGTCGTAATTGTCCAATAAAAATCGAGATAACATGAGACTGCGGTAAACGCTGAGCATATTCGAAGAAGCCTGAGTGGCGCACAGCATTCGTTTGAATGGAGCCGACAAAACCCTTAAAATATGAAGAAGCCTGACAGTCATCGTCATTTTTGTTGTAAGCCACGTATTGATAAAATGAGAATCCACGCAAAAATGTATTATTTGAGTGATGTTTGCTTATTATGCTCCTTTCCTTTCGTCACAACGAGCGATGGGCAAACTCCGTTCGTCAGCGGAAATGATCGACTTACATCAGATCTAAAACACGATATTCAAATATACGGGAAGCTATTTTGGATCTGATTTGAATCAGCTTGCAATGAAGCCCAAGCGATTAATTCCAAGTGAGTACTGATGTTGAGTTATATAAAAAAATCTATGAACTATAGGAAAAACGAGCAAAACAATGTAATATAGTCAGAGATAAAATATTGAAATAATAAAGATTTTACTCACGTTTCTTTGGGTTTTTGTAGCACTGATGAGCTGCAATATAATCAAATATTTATGTTTATTTTGCGACAAGAAATATGAATCGAAATATTAAATTTCCAGATCTTGCTGATAATAATATTGAAAAAATTAATTTTTCCCCTTGAAATCACAACTTGAATTAAGATTTATGGATTTTGGAAAATTGGAAACATTGGTTTGTATGACAGAATAAAGGTATCAATTTTACAATGATGATAGATTGAAGTGTACAGATATATATAAAATTCGCTTACGTTGTTGATGTGGAATTTCACAATATTCCTGATCTACAATAAAACATGTACAGATGTAAATAGTTTGAGTATACCAAATAGTTACATATTTTCTGTACAGAGCATATATGGTTCAATTCTCTGTTCAGAGCATTCATATTATTTTGATTGAGAATAACTGATTATGAAAATAAATTGAGCTTTATAACCATTGAGTTTACATAGATTAAATCAGAAAAATATAATCCCTTGGCATTTTATGTAGACGCTACATTTATATATGTTTAGCCATATTTACCTGGGTTCTGTGTTTTTTCCCCTGTGTTCCTCGCCCGTTTGTCTGAAAGATAAGAGCAATTACTTTTTGTGTAAAAAGGGATTCATTTGTTTTTAAATTTAATAAATTAAAGTTATTTAAAAACAAAATACGAACATAAATGTCACTATTTGGTCAACAGCATTTATTGTGTCTACATATGTGATGCGTTCCTTTAGTTAATTTAGCACCCACTATTGGTGTTTCATATTCATTTATTACAAAACCGTACTTTTTCACAAAAATTAACATACATAGTTTTCTGCATCTCGAATGGGCGAAGATGATACAGGCGCCTATAAGCAGAAAACTACAAATTGTGTTCAGCTTTCCTGTAACAGTAGAAACAAAATGATATAAAGTGATAAAGTGATATACTTAGGGGCCAGTTGTACGAGGTGAAGATGTCAGAGGGGGGTACCCTGAAACCACTTGTAATAGAGATCTCGCTGTGGTTTATATGTGTTTGAAATATGTTTACGTACACTATAGAGAAACAAGGATGCCAGCGGTTTATTATAGAATAAGAGTTCGACAACAGTTTACACTATAGAAACTCTAGCTGCTTTCAAGCAAGTGCAGTTGGAGCAACTAAAATATTTTTTATATAGTTTTTTAAGGTTTCAAGTAAACAAATCTAACGATAATTTACATAAACATATATTCAGCTGATAAATGGTGCTGTATTTGTAGGAGAAAAAAGTTGAATATATTGTTAACCTATCTCATTCACGAAGGTGTGTCTATATGGTATTTATTTGTGGTAGAATATTGGAATTTTACCTTTCAATTCAGGTCCAATCAAAACACAGAGAGGTTGCCACCATTGAGGGTCTGGTGGGGGGCTCCCAAAGATGAAATCTTTCACGGCTGAAATCACCAATTCTACTGTCGAGATCTCTTTATGGCATCTGTAAATAAACAATATATAATTCAAATCAATATTAATACATTATAAAGATGTAAATTATGGTAAACCATGCACAAGAAACTCAATGAAGTTTTAATTTCGTTCACGTCCACTGTCCATGTTGTATTTTCAGTCGAACAAGCGGTAATTCATCATACTAATATAAATTCAATTAGCCTTTAGAACGACAGAAAACTTAAACAAACTATTGATATTTCAAATTGTATGCGCTAATTTGTAACTCTAAAAACATATGTCATATATAAATTTCACCTTGGTTTACAAATCTCCATCTTTTGTAGTTTGCCTTACATACATCTATATGCTGATATCCACGAGTGAACCCTTTATGATGAAATTAAAACTGGTGTATTGTTGTTGTTTAAAATTAATCTAAAGAATGATCCTAAGATATAAAACTTACTTTTGTTCCAATTGTTGGATACAGATATCCAATATCCAGAGTAAGGATGATACTACTAGGAGTAAGGTTGAAAAGGTGAAAACCTTCATGGTTGCTCGTTACCATAAACATACATCGGCGTGATTGTGACGTCAGACGTCTATCCGATAGTGGCGTCATCATGGCGTCTATTTAGCTATGACGTCAAATCAGATTATCTTCCCTTGACGAACGTAATTTCCCAAGACCGTTTAATACCTAAAACTAAAACATACATTCCACGTGAACAGATGATGCTTCGCATGTCAGAAGTCCTAAATAACTATATATAAATAGTTATTACCTTCTCTCGAGATGTATAGAGGTTACCCATAACAACTCGAGTTTAAGATCCATTGAAAAAACTTATGCTGGTGGATTGTTGTTTCTGCGGCTGCCTGCTTTGCCCATTGTTGTGCGGCGTCACGTCACAATGGAGTTTCTTTGTGACGTTACAAAATTACCCCTGGTTTATCTTTTGAACAACCCAGTGGTTAGCAGGAGTTTCCTGTTTCCTGTTGCTTCTCGGACTAAGAGGGAATAGGAGCCACCACCTGCACTGTAAATTCCACCTGCACTGTAGATTGCACTTGCACTGAAGATTGCACTTGTACTGAAAATTCGACGAAATTCAACCTGGTTTATCTTTTTATCAACCCAGCCCAAAACATAGGGTTCGTACAACAGTGGGTTAGGTAACACTGCTTTGAACAACCGGCCCCAGAGGTTTTAATACAGAGGATCGAGGGATACGGAACAATGGCTAGTATTTGATCTGATCTTCGTTAAACATGGAAGAAGAATTACTCCGTAGTAGCTTTTGGTCTATAACCTATATATAGGCCACTTCATATAACTCAGTGTTAAATACCCCAGAATATGAAGAGGAAATAGAATCTGTTAACCATAGCTAACTTCTATTACATGGGCCCTATTTAATAAATCTAGAGAAAGAAAAAAGTTTAAATAGGCTGCTAATGAACTACGCTCCTGAAGCAGCGGTGATGTACAGACTAGCTTGTATCAACCGCTGCTAAAGGAAGACGTGTTCTCGGGAGATGACCACCAGAGGGAGCTATGTTTTACTAGATGCCAACGGCCAATCAGGTTATGTTTTACAGCGGCGTTTTCGGCCGCATTTGTTTGTGTGATATACTCGAGTACACAGTCCCTGGAGGTTGTTTCAAATATGGAACCGAACACGCGATAAAAAAAACCAATGTAAACCTAATGGAAAATAAAAAGATGTGATTGAAGGGTCGCGAAATCCATAAACGGTAAGCGGCCCTACAACCACAACTTCAAACAAACGATGTAGCTCACACCAAAAGCTAGGCGAGGTATATAAACAAACCAGCGAAAGTGATTTGATGAGTGCACAATTCACCACAGAACTACGCTGAATTGTACATAATTGGAATTGTCTACTCGTCAAATCATAGTTACGGCCTTGATTGTAACTTTTGAAGCTTATTTATGTGTCCATGTTTGTTTTTAAAAATGCTGTCATTACATTATGTTAGTTGATGATACAAAGCATTGCCTATTCAATAATAAAAATTGCTAGCTTTATCATAGATGCAGAGTTTTGTATCTGTATCTGTTCATCATACATGTAGCCTTATATAGTAGCTTTATCATTACTCACATTTAATAGATAGTGCACTGCTGTTGTTTTTTGATGACGACAATCTATTTTCAAAAGTGAGGTTTAATCACAAATAAACAATAAATAGTTGCATGTTATATACATGGATTTTATCACATTCAAATAGACAAAGCAAAGACAAATGTCCCCCCTCTGCTCTTGGCTAGTATGTATAGTTCTATTTCGACACCCTGTTTTGTTCAAAATTCAAATAAAGGCTAAATTGAAATTGTTAACGGTTCCACAATTAACATTTAAAACTGTATTGTATTAAATGCGATTTCTCAAGTGTGTATTTAGATGAACTCGATCTCTCAACTTTACAACTATAGGGCAAACCCATAATATCTTCCTCACTAGGCTTGTTATTGACTTAATGGCAAATAGTGTTCAAGGCAAGTAATTGTGACCATAAAGAAAACCCTCTAAACAATCGTAAAATATTTTTGCAATTTTTGTAACAAACAAAGACTTAAAACATTACTTTTACAGAACTTATATTAGGGTGTTCTTAGCATTGTACCTTAGGGAGCCACGTTTATTTATATACCAAGCCCAGCTTTGGTGTGACCTAGTTCATGGCTACTCGTGTATTTTTCTCAACTTGTTGATAGTGACGTAATTTCTCGGGAGTCAATCAGTGTTAGTGTGAAGAATCCGAAAATAAAAAAGAGTTCCCTCTGTTGGTCATCTCCCACAAATCCGTCTTATTTTAGCAGCGGGTGATAAAAGCTAGTTTGACATCCAAGAAACCGCTGCTTCAAGAGTGTACTATTAGGAACACTCGATATCTCTCTTGAAAAGTATAACAGAGAAATGGGAAACGAAATTAAAAAAATATATATATATGAATGGCCAACCAATGAAATGTTCCCGCTCTGTTACTGTCCCTTTATAGCTAGTTGCGTTTGCCATGTAAACGTATGGAAAAGCCACAACAATAAATTGAAGAATTAAGCACTTTAATTCATGATATGTGCGAAAAAAATGATGTCTTAAATCAAGTTCCACATCTGAATGGTAATCCTATAGCGAAGGCCTATTTACAACAAGTTTTGCTAGATTCAAAGTCGATTTAACGGCATTTGTTTTAGCCTCCCTTCAAACAGCCTCCCTCCAGTAGAGCTAAACCCCAATGAAACGAACAAATAAAAAAAATTCGACTCAATTCCGTTCGAAAACTGCGCCCACGCTTATGCATTATGGGCAAACTGACGCTACTGGACTAGATGTGGTACAAATATGTAGCCCTCTTGTCTCAGCATTATCAAGAAAGGGCTAGGCTACAAGTTTCTGTAGCTATCCCCCTTTCCGACTTTTATTCCGATGAAATAGACTACAGACATTATGCTGACTAACCCACATGTGTAGTGAAATTCTGTTAATTCATGGGAGCCACATATAGGCCATTAGCTAATGGTTTAATAATGGTGGGAGAGAGCTTCATGTGCCCCGGTGTTCTTTGAGGTAAGATGTGGGTTGTGGGAGGGAGCTTCCTGTGCCCGAGTGTTCTCTGAGGTAAGGGGCAATACGAAGCCTAATTGTTGTGGCGTGTTTTAGCCTACTGTAAATGTGCGCCTTTTGCCTCATTGCACCAAGTTTTACTTCCTGAGTTTGTCTTGCATTTTGCTTTATTTCTTGCCATTGACGTTGAGGGTGGTTTCGTTCAAAAATTGGGCTGACACGCCGTCAAACGAATTGAATAATCTTAATTACGGCGTAAAACCTCAATAAAACAAGACAATAGCCAATACGTGTGTTTGTTGTCTCTACTTCTACTATTCGCTCTAGCCTTTCACTAACATTTCGCAACTGACAAAGAGTTAGTGTGATTAGTGTTTAACGATGTTCTTTTGAAAGGGTATTTCACTTGAATTTTGCATATAACTTAAATGACGACTTTGCATTGCCAGTGTTTCGTAGATAACCGGGAAGAAACCTCGACAAAACCACTCCGCGATCTATGTTGCCACTGGTAGACTTCCCTAGCAGAAGAACTAGCGACGGAGACTCCATCTTATGATGTATATTAACGTCACATACGCTCCCAAAATTAGAGTTCTTCAACAAATTCTGATTACCTCGATTTGATCAATTTTCGAAGTTTTTTCATAAATTAAAACAGTTACGTTGAAATAAAAAAAATATGTAATGGACACAAGGCTTGTATAAGCCAGGAGAACTCCTGCCATAATTCAAATACAACGCATTTTTCTGCTATGATAAACAAAGCCTTTGGTCCCACCGCGAGCAAACATTTTGAATCTGTTATGGGGCGGGGCTTATAACCCTTGACTTATAGTAACGTTAGTATATGAAAGCGTGGCCCAGATTTGATAGCAAATTGACGCATCCTCAATTAAAATTTCTGCCACAATTAATAATTAAGTTTGTTTTTTTTATTATTTTGAAACTTTCCGTTAACCTACAAAGCTGGGGGTGGAATTAACGGAAAGCATCAAACTTTTTACTTGTTCTGAAAAGTATCTATAACTCGTGCGATTCTGTAATAACGCAAAATACCTAATGTTGGAGTGCGTATTTGACTTTAAGTAAGAAACTCTCCTAGAGATGTGGTGTTGGACACCGAGCACCCCCTTATAATGTATGATGTGACGTAGCACACATGCAATCTCGACAGAGCACCAATTTGTGACTTATGCACGATGGGAAATTTATATTTTGAGGGTAGTTACCCAATAACAGCCGTTCTGTATAACTCGTCTTTAATATTGTCATCAGAATTCGTGATCGAATTGGTCAATTGCCTGTTGTTAAAATATGAAACTTTTGTGACATAAATATCATTAGAATCTATGTATATCCCTTAATACATTATCAAATGAGATTAAATATATTAAATAAGGTAAAAAAAAAATGGCGCTTCATTCACAGATTACGGTTTCAAGTATTCAAAATTTTATTAAGCACAATGTAGCTTTAAAAAAAACCCAAGCCAGTACTCGGTGCAATCTGTTCCTGTTGGACAGAATCCACGTATTGCGCCTTAATCAGCGACCGGGACGCAAATTGCGACGCAATATTCTCTACTCATTAACAAGACTAGTAAGGTAAGGTATGGCATAAATATTATTTGTTGTCTAGA
>JAUELC010074802.1:0-12193 GCA_031471745.1 Cryptochiton stelleri
ACCATTTGCGTCTTTGGAGGGGGCGAGAATATCGCGAAAATATACATGTGTAGATTGCAATCTCGACATTCTCGTTCTTAGCAGGGGCGAGAAGGTTGCCAAACACGGGAAGAACGAGATTTTATAAAACTAACTCTCGATATTCTCGCCTCGAGACTTGGCGGGGGCGAGAATGCCGCGAAAGCATTAAAATCTCGAATTTCTCGCTCTTGGCGGTGGCGAGAAGCACGCCAAATACGAAAAGGGCGAGATTGTTAAAAATGGAATCTCGTCATTATCGCCTCGCTACCTTTGCGGGGCGAGAAAGTCGAGATTATAGTGGTTACGAAAGGTTCTCGCCCCCGCCAAAGGCGAGAAAGTAAATGGCCGCAATCAGCCACCATACATATCAACTCAAATGTTTTATAGAGACACGATTTGTACGTGCCGTCAGTAATTTATTTTAAATTAGAAATGTGTCCATAGGACACGAATGCCCCCGCTATATTAAGAGACGTCACAATTCTGTTTTCTCAAATTACAGTCCATTCTGGATGACCGCATTACCAAATGCTAATGTTAAAATACACAAAAATAAGGCCTCTTAAAGGTAAAATTATGCTTGCAGGAATAATTTTAAGTGAACAGCCCTTTTACTAAGTCGCACGCAGGACAAAATCTAAGGTGCTACACCGTTGACCTAAAATTGTGATTTTGTCCTTCAATCTTGCGACCCGGTCCTCGGCATATGGTGATCAAATGACTGAAAACAATTATGTTCCAGGCACGAATTCTAAAGTGCTAAGGCTTTGACCTTTAATCGTAACCGTGACCTTCAACCTGTATGGTGACATGTTTTTTCCAAGTGACACATCGTTGTTATATTGTGATAACTTGTACCAAATTATTTCAAAATCCCATCATGCAAAACAAAGTTATGAGCCGGACACGATATATGAGCTGTTAAATCTTTGATCATGACCTTGACCTTCAACCTGGTGACCACGTTTTGCATGTGACCCATCGTCCTAACATGGTGATCACTTGTACCAAATTATTTCAAAATCCAGTCATGCACAATTAAGTTATGAGCCGAACACGAAATCTAATGTGCTAATGTTTTTACCTTTAATCGTGACCTTGAGCTTCAACCTGGTGACACGGTTTTTGCATCAACATGAATCTCTATCCAACCGCCCGCCCTTTAATCGTGACCTTGACCTTTAACCGGGTTACATGTTATTTGCATGCGACACACGACTCGTTATATAGTGAACACTTGCACCAACTTTTTTTCAAAATCCCAATATGCACAACTAAGTTATGAGCCGGACATGACATATGAGCTGTTAAATCTTTGACATTCAATCGTGACCTTGACCTTCGACCTGGTGACCCCGTTTTGCATGTGCCACATCGTCCTAATATAATGATCACTTGTAACAAAATTATTTCAAAATCCCATCATGCATAACAAAGTTATGAGCCGGACACACAATCTAAGGGGCTAAAGCTTTGACTTTAATCGTGACCTTGACCTTCAAGCTGGTAACACGGTTTTTGCATGTGACACATCATCGTCATATAGTCATCACCTGTACCAAATTATTTTTAAAATCCCATCATGCACAACAAAGTTATGAGCCGAAAAGTTATTTTTCGAACACAGACACGGAAGTGTGCGCACACACACACACACCCACACGTACGGACGCCTATACGGACAAGTGTAACACTATAAGCCTATCGCCATTTAAAAATGGCGATTTTAAATGGCGATAAAAAATAGTTATACTGTTTGAAACGAATAGACAACTGTTGATAGCTTTGTATATGGGTATAAAGCTTGTTTCCATCTGATTAAAAGAATTACGGTCGTATACCATTGGGCCTGGAACCTTGAGTAAATGTGCTAACACACACTGCATCAATTATATATATCCCTAAATCTACAATATTGATATGAAATGGAAAAGATAATTAATTTATTTTCTTAGATTTTCTCCTTTTATTTTGCTTTTTGTATGCTGTTGAATTTTTTTTAAAATTATTTCTTAATTGTATTTCATACTCCTTATAACAATTTGTTAGAGTGTCATTAAGTGTGCTAATATCTGCACTGAAAGTTTTCGGGTTAAAAAAATCAAAAAGTTGAAAAATTCATATAATCGTTTTATGTTGCTTTATTAATTGTGTTCCTTTTATATATATTCTGATAGCATTACGACCGTTACCATGTTTTTTCTGTATATAATGTGCATTGTTTTTACATGCCATTTAAGCTGTCTGATATAAAACATAGTTTTTTAACGCGGTCTGTGACTGGACGTTGATCGTTTAAATAAAAAAATAAATAGTCAGGGGAATACTACATGGAGGGGAACTGTTGCGGTTTCCATTTTGACTCAGCAAAGTTTTAAGCAATCGGCATCTCTCTTTTCTAAAGGCTCAGGGTAGATCCTATTATTTTGCTTCATTGGTGTCATACTTAGTAAATTATTTATTATAAACTTTGTGGAGTTTTTTTTTATCAATATTTGTGCCCTCGGGTACCTTGACAAATGCCAGAGGATGATTTGTTTAGCAGATTTAGGTTCCAACATACTGTATTTGTCTTGAAAAAAAACGAGGAGAGGAAGATGGTATCCCTCTTCACAGCTGTACTACATAAGACAGCAATGGCTCCACAACTTGGGCTGTGAGAATTATACACCAACTAAACTTTTTACCGACTTTATAGACGAATCAAACGTCCGCATGAAGAAGCACGGTTGGTAAAAAAAAAAAACATCTGGGTTTGGCCATCGCCAAACAGAACTGACTAAACGCCTGACTTAGGTTGAAAGGATAGAAAAGTGGCTCATGGTGCTTAAGTGCCGGCGGTACATTCTCTACACGACTTGATTAGGACACATTACAACCAATAATAGCCAACAGTAAACATCAGCTGAACATATAGATCTGCATATATATTTACTTGTGATATTATATGGGGTCCAGTTTCCGTGGGTTATTGGTTTATTGTTATGCACGCAATCTATGGAATACCAATAGCATGTATGTACAAAATTACCCAAAATGTGCGATATGGTAATTGCTCAAAATGTGCTATCTTGTGATTCCCAAACATGTGCGTTGTCATTTCCCATATGATATGACATCTGAGATACGGTCTTTAAAAGACACAATGCTTGATGTGCAATTAAAGACAACCAAGAGGCAATGCGTTTAGATATCGATGCGCTGTGTGAAAAAGTTAATGTTCTGGAGGAAAAGGCTAAAGTGAAAATTAACGGTGAAACTATAAGTAAAATCCAGGAAGAGTTAGACAGATTAGAAGGATTTCCTAGAAGAGATAACGTCGTGTTTTTTGGAATTCCGGAAACAGAAGATGATTCATATGACGGATGTTTACAGCTAGTGTTAGATACTCTGAAGTCAATTATGCCTGACAAGCCCTAGACTCTACGTGATCTAGTACGGGCGCATCGGCTCGGAAGTACTTACAATAGTGACAGACCTAGGCCGCTTATATGCAGACTGGCTTTGTGGGGGACAAAATGGAGTTATTTCAGTGCAGTGCTAAATTCAGAGAACGGGATATAGCTGTGAAAAATGACCTTACGTGGAGACAGCGAAATAAACTACGTGAGTTAAAATCCGATGGTAAAACTGGTTAGTACAAAAATGGTAAACTATTGATAATTGAGTCATCGAGTAGAGACAGTGCTGCTGAAGGAAATCACCGTGGGGTGAGAACTGTTAAACAACACAAAAAAAGCAATAAAAACCTGTGACTATGATCGAAAAGGCCAGTGACTATAGGCCTGAATCTTTACAACCGACAGACTTCCTTTTCTGGAACATAGAAGGACTATTGTTTAATTTGTCACTCGATTTGAAATTATTGGTTTTGTAGAGACATGGTGTGACTTAAGCGAAAATGATTTGCCAAATTATCTGCCAAACTATATTGCATATTCAGTACCAGCAGTCCGCCCAACCAAAGGGCGTCCATCCGGTGGCATTTGCGTTTGTATCCATTCCTCAGTGTGCCAATACTTTGAGGTTGAGCTTAAAGAGCATATTGGTATATTCTTTACAATTACACCGTATTTCTCTAATCTCAATAATTATCTTTTATATGGTTGAGATTATATACCACACCAGTATTCTACGTTCCATCAAAAGTATTTAGTTAAGAACGGTATACATCTACTAGAAAGTCATGATCGTGTTATTTTAGCTAGTATACAGTGTAACCCGGAAATAATCATAGGCGGTGACTTTAATGCAAGAACGGTTAGTTTTTCATGTATGTATGAAGTTGGTTCCCACACCAATAAGGGACTATTTGATATTTCCCAACACTCTCCTAAACGAGTTTCTCAAGATAATACTTTAAATCAATTTGGAAAATCTTTGTTAAATTTTTGTGAAATACTTGATGTAAATATTCTAAACGGGACGAACGGGAGTGGCGTAGCCGCAGGTTCATATACTTTTCAGAATACTATGGGTGTAAGTGTCATTGACTATTGTTTGTTATCACATTTCTTCTTTGAAAAGCTGTCTTCATTTTCTATTGAAAATCGTTCGGAGTCATATCATTTTCCTGTGTTAGCTTCATTTAAGGTACACAGACACCATGCTAAGCAGGGAAAACTTGATAAGTATAAATGGGATGAAACGTTGTTTCGGGATTTTAAAAACAAATTAAATTCAAAAAGATTTCAGAAGCAATTAAACGTAGCTGAACGTCTGGTAGTGTCGGACGTTAATTCAAGTGTTCAGACTTTTCATGAAGCTGTTCTCGATACAGCAGATTGTTTTAAATCGCAAACACGAGTTGGACCAAACTCAGCTAAATGTAAGTGGTACAATGGGGGAATGTTGGCAACTTAAAAGGAGATGTAGACACGCATTGCTCAAAGCAAGATTGCATAGAACTAGAAACCACTTCTCTAATTATCGTACTATACGTAAAAGTTATAAAGCATTACCACGCTCTAAACGAACAACATATAAAACAAAACAGTTTAACTCACTTTGTGAAACAGTAGGGAAATCACAATTCTGGACAAACTATAGGGGGATTGCACTGCTAAGTATATTGGGTAAAGTCTATACTTCAATTAGTAAGCGAAGGCTGACTGAGTGGGCGGAGAACAACGACATTATCACTGCAGCACAAGCGGGCTTTCGAAGGGGCTATTGTACAGATGACCATTTATTTACTTTGTATGCTTGCATACAAAAGCATTTTTGCAAGAGAAAGGGGAAGCTGTATGTTGTAGTCGTAGATTTTAAGAAAGCGTTCGACATAGTTGATAGAAATAAACTACAATTTAAACTATTGAAATACGGATTAGAAGGAAAACTTTTCAACAGCTTAAAAGATATTTTCAGCCTTGTCAAAGCATGCGTTCGTAGTGGAGTTGATAATACTAAATTATTTGATTGTCCTCTTGGGGTCTGACAAGGGGTTGTTTTGAGCCCAATACTCTTCTCCCTTTTCATAAATCAACACTCTGATGATATCTTGACGAGTGGAAAAGATGGTGTTCAATTGTTCCCTGATATCTTGGACCTATTTATACTTTTATTTGACGATGACGTAGCTTTTCTATCATATACACCCAAGGGTTTGCAAACGCAACTGGATATTTTATTTTCCTATTGCCAAACATGGAAACTGACAGTCAACCCCACAAAAACAAAAGTAGTAGTGTTCAAAAGAGGTGAAATTAGGTCGTTTTGAAAAATGGAAATTTGATACTGAAGAATTGGAAATAGTTTCTATGTATAAATATCGTGGTGTATTGTTAACATTAAACCTAAACTTGTCGAAATCTGTCGATCATGTATTCTCTCAAAGTAAACGTGCCCTTATGGAAGTAGTCCGGACTATGTGGTACTTCGGTGACATACCATACTCAGTCTTTTTTAAAAAATATTTGATGTAAAGATATTACCCATTATAACATATGGTGCGGAACTATGGGGTTGTCAAAAATTTGGAAAATTAGAAGCCCTACAAAATTTAGCTTGCAAGAAACTTCTATGTTGTGGCAAATGTACGCCTAATCATATCGCCCGTGGCGAATGCGGTAGATTGCCATTAATTTGTATCACATCTCTAACTTATATCAAATATTGGTTTAGGATAATGTCTTATGACGACAGCAGATATCCTCGTAAAGCTTATAATACCTTATTATACTTGGATTCACGGGGTAGATAAACGTGGGCAACAGTTGTGAGAAATTTTCTGTTTCGCATTGGTTTTGGCTATGTCTGGGAAAATCAAGGTGTTTGTAACATCAACTTATTTTTGGAAACCTTACAGAATCGATTACTAGATATCATTCGACAGAACCGGTTGGCCTATCTGAAAAATAGTACAAGATATGATATTTATTGTGATTATAAATATACACTTGAAGTGGAAACATATCTAACCAACCCCGCTCTGTTTTCTTACAGAAGGGAGTTAAACAAATTTTAGAGTTGGCAACTTAGGTTTAGAAGTTGACACTGGAAGATTTAGAGATTTACCCCGAGAGTCCAGAATTTGCTATATCTGTTCCTCTAATTTGATTGAAAATCAATATTATTTCCTGTTTATTTGTGAAATTTATGAAGACTTAAGACAATCGATTTTGCCACCAAAGTACACCAGAAAGAGAGCCGTAAATCGGTTCAACATCTTGATGTCGTCAACAAATACAAATGTGCTAAAATGTCTTACATTTATGTTGCTATCCAACGACGTCAATTGTAATTGTTCAATGTATGATTGTCTGCGCATGTTAACATTGCTATTGTTGTATATTTGAATTGTACCATTATGTATTCAGACCTATGGTATTAAATGCAATAAAGATTTTATTAATATTTCCCAAAATGTTCGATCTCGTGATGCCCCCAAAAATGTGCGATCCCGTGATGCCCCCCAAAATGTGCGATCTCATGATGGCCCAAAAACTGTGCGATGTTGTGATTCACCCAAATGTGTTATAGGTGATACTTCAAAATCTGTTATCTAAATGCGATACTCTTCAAAATGTGCTATATTTTGATTAATTCAGGCAGCAACAAGAAAAGTCGTATAGTTCTTGTGTAACCATTGGACTATATAGTTTTAGTTGAACTAAACCCTTTTAGTTATTAATAAATTTCAACAACATTTCGGCCTAAACTGTTAAAGAAATGATGGAAATGTGTGGTCTATTTGGATATATTCACGCATGTGCGGTGTTGTTTTATTTTTTTAAACTATAGGTTTGCTATTGCTATATAGACACAAACTATATTAAATATATTAAAACTGTTCCACGCATTGGTTGCAGGAAGAAATGACTTTCAGTCCTTTAACATATTACTAACAAGCACCAGATTGTAATTCCCGATTGGCAGTTGCTGTGATACAGCCCGGTATTCAGTATTTCAGTCCATTTTTTAATCTCACACACCGTGATAGGGCCATCCATCGGCTATTATTACACAGGCAACTCTGGGTCGGGGTAAATCTGGTTCGAGCATCGGTGACAACTAGGACCAGTGTCTCACTTGTTTGGCAGATCCAGTTGTACCATGTACGTGAAATCATTTGTTTTACTGGAATATCGTCAACAAAATAGATGTTTATTGAACTCCCGTCTTTAGGAAGGTTTACCCAAGACTTCTTAATGCTGTCCTTTACTTTAGAAAGTTGACGATTGGCAGCTGACGTCAACTAGTCCTCGAGAACCTTCCACGACCTGTCAAGGCCATTCCCAATATCAGACACATAAACAAATCCCTTAACACTGAGTGAACCTGCCAGAAAAGGCATACCACACCCATCTACAACCTGAGGGTTTAAAAATAAAGGTTGCCTTAACACTTGCTGCCAACACTTGGGCATGCCTAGAAAAAAATTAAACGCATTTTGCAGGAGCTCCGCACACCAAGAAGGAAGGCATCTTACAGAGTCAGGGAGCTCTACCCAATTGAAGAGGTGATGTATGACGTTTGGTCTTAATTTATAATGAAAGATTCCCAACGAAATAAGGCTAATTTGGCAGGGATATCCACAAGGCGTAAACCTCCTTTCTGTTTCGGCAGGCATCAACTTCCAAAGGAAACTCGAGGTTTCTTTCCATCCCACAAGAACTGACTAACTGGTAACACCGTGCCCAGATACCACGGTTTCCACATGGCCAGAAGGTTTAGTACAACCAGGCGCTCGACAAGGCTTAACGGTCGCTTAGACCAAACAGCTAGGGTGGTATAGACTTTTTCTAGCTTGCTGGCCCAGTTTAAGCTAACAGGGTCGCGTGGGCCATGCTCTACCCCTAAAAGTGTGGCCCCTACCGGAGCATCCTGTCTATCTTTCCAATCTCCCCAAAAAAAGTCATTTAGATTTGGTCTTGTTTACTTTGGCTCCAGACGCCTTCTCATATTTAACGAGGACTGGTTTAAGTCTGTCCAAGTCCTCATTTGTGCCAACAAACAAAGTTGTGTCGTCCGCATATTGGGAAACTTGTATTGGCTCATCCACATATGGCAAACTCACAACCTGAATGTCTGATCTCCGTATAGCGGCTCCCAGGACTTCAGCACCCAGCACATACAGAAGAGGTGACAGTGGACAACCTTGGCGAACGCCGCGCTCCAGATAAATTGTATTCCCAAGGAACCCATTTATGAGGACACGGCTGACCGGGAACTGGAAAAAAGCCTCAACCCATTTCCTACAGACAGGACTCACTATTTCTCAGAAAGTAATGTAGGACTTTATCGGGAGACCGTCAATACCTGGGGACTTATTGGTGACCATAGACTTGGCTGCCAGAAAGAGTTCATTGGCAGTTTAAATCTTGCTTAATTTATCGCTTTTCATAGTGTCCGTGTACTATTTTTATTAGCTAAACATTGTCAAAAAGTGGTCAGATTTACCTACGAACCGTTAAACGATAACCTGTTTGAAAAAAAATAAAGGCCTGTGCAGCTACAGCACAGACAAATACACTCGTATCTGTATCGAGCGTAAAGGTGAATACTATGGCTATGAATCAATCTCTAGTCTTTTCTTACTGAAGAGCTCTTCGGTGTCAAGTCAACAAAACGTCACACACAGTAAAATACTCACAATACTCAAGTATAAACTTGTTACTTTTGTTTCCTATCCCTTTTATAGTATCACTACCGGAGAGGGCCCGGCGTTGCCCGGGTCTAAAACTAAGATAAGAAGTTTATTGTTGACACCTCTTGCGTTAAATTATTGACTGAGCCCGTATTTCGTTATGTCATGTTACGTCATGCCATATCGTGTTACGTCATGGACACATTTTTTGGATGATGACGCTGATAACTACGTTAATGGTTTTCTGAGTCGGTATATAGCTCTTTACTATGTACGCAAAGTAACGTTATGTTACGTTATGTTTTATGGTGCTTAAACCCTTCTCACATTGATGTTGATTAAGAATAGTTATGGTTTTGGGTTTCTACTTGCAACCGTTTTTGAGTTATAAGGGGACGGAAGGACGGCATTTGCCATTTATATATTAGATCACATGTAAGCTAGATGTAGGAAAAATAAAGGTTTGAGAAGTTCCAATTCAAAATATTGTTTGAGTAGTGCTGAGTTCAAATATCCCAAATGGTCTTGAAGTTTCAGACGACCATACTTCATTACAGTGTCGAAGTGAAAGCCATAAATCTTATGCCAGACAAAGTGGAAAAATTATGAGATTAAAAAGAATCTTCAGAGAAATAACCGAAAATAACTAATTTGGGGATTGGCAAAGCTTCTCGATTCTTCTCCAAATCTTTTGTCTGATCCATATTCGTGACAAATTATGTTTGACATTTGGGACTCAAACAGCTGGAGACGAAATTATTGGCTTCCCATCAATCTAGCATGGCAATAAATATACTTCACTATAATCCAACCCAAGTAAATAAAGTTCAGGGACAGAAACACTAAGTATAACATCCCAGACAAGTAAACACCTTTGTGCTATCTAATTATGTTGTAGCCATGCCGGCCAATAAATGGTATGAACCACTAAAAACGAGAGTGAAATTTGATCAATCTGAGAAATGAACTACATCGGTTGAAGAAAGTCTTACATCTTGAAAAACATATATGAAAATGTGAAGTCTGGACAATTTGGTGGTATTTTAAAAAATAACACACCATATACTAATGGAAAATATAATGTTTCTACTTTCAACATGAGCTTCTTTCTCATGTTAAATTATAAAATGGTTCAACCATAGTAACCACATGCATTCACCCTCTCAACAAGTATCCGAGGGATAAAACAAGTTCTATGGAACTTAATTTACTTCATAATATAAATAACCATTTCAAACTAATTGTAAATATCTATGGTGAATAAACACGAAATTAAGAAAGACAACGAAAACCTGAAGAAGAAGTTCTAATTGAAGATCTACAGTTTATGATCGTAACAGTTTGTACCAATCTGACTACAAAGCAATTGTCTCTATCAATCTGTACATGCAAAACGAAGAACATACATCAAGATTGGATTTATTTGATGTTTTCAATTCCAGATAGGAATTCGGTAAAAGTTTTCCTGTTTTCTCTTAAACGATAAAATAAACAAATATATATTTAAATATTGTACAAACAAATAAAGAGAGAAGTAATATATAATTTATAGATTAATTAATACAGATTAACAATCATAATAAGTTTGGTGTAAACACGTGAATTATGCTCTATGTACCGTACTTAAATTTGTTAAAGCTAGGATGGCTATATAACATAGCAGCTGATATTTACACACATTCCATCATATGAGCTAAACATCAGTTCCCCTGTAAAATCTTATCAACGAAAACATAACATATACATTGTTAACATTTTTACACATATTATGGAACGTTACATAACGATGGTTACACCCACTATGGTAGCCGAGAGCTGCCACGTAAATTAATTTACTTAAAAACAACAAATACGAAATCTAAGTTGAAATCAAATAAAATAAAATAAAATAAAAAACAAATTGAAACAAAACAAAATAAAGGAAATTGAAAACAAAAATAAAGTGAAAACAAAATGAAAATGAAAACAAAATAGAAATTATCAACAACAAAAGAAAAATGAAATGCAAAACTGACGCTGTGGCCGAGAACTGCCAATTACCCACAATACACTGTTCCTTGCAACTCTCCCTGTGTTATTCAAAAGCAAAACAAAACGTCTTGGCCGAAAGCTCCCATTTTCCCACAACGCATCTTAGGTATGAGTTATTTCCCTTTCCCTTTTCTTTGCATAATAACAAAATCAACATAAAAGCGAAAACAAAAATAAAAGCACAAAAGTTTTCGGAGAGATGCCAAGATATCTGTTACAGATCATGAAGTTATACAATTATACTATGTCCCGCTGACGTACATGGCTGTTAAATGTACCGTGACGGTAAAGACAGAGTTTGAAGGACACGTATACAAAAAATCAAAGTAGGCCATGGACCTAATTTAAAAAAAATACTTCGGCGTTTTGATCTTAAATGTAAATACCCAACAAAATACATAAATAATTGGCTGTTAATGGTGAATACAAATTGTAAGATCACAAGAGGGACAAGCTCTAGGTTTTGGAAGTAGGGTGGGTGGTTGTTGGGAGCTTCCTGTGCCCTGAAGCTCGGCTCTTTGAGCTATGGGGTACACAAAGCCGATCAGCTGTAGTGTCTTCAACTGTTAATTTGCACACTTTTGTCTTATTGCACCATGATTTGCGCCTTGGGCTTATAAGGTTTCTTGTCATCATGACATTGTTTATTGTCATTGCTGTCGTTTCCTTCACCCATTTTATTTTAATTTTTTTATTTTACTAAATCCGTAGCGTACTGACACAAACGGTCCACTTACAAGCACGATAACAATTACATGAAATGAATAACAATACAGTTGATGTCAGAAAGGACAAGACTATTTACCCAATTTACAGGTAAAAGATAAGAGTATAAATGAAGTATGAAAGGATAAAAAGGTACAGCAATGAAACACGAATATGGTAAAATGACTATATAATTATCACAAACTATAAAACTTGTTTCACAGAAACAAAGAAAATAAGAATTCCCTTGCAGATTTCTTAAAATTCTCATTCTCATTCTGACTATAAATTTCATTAAAATTAGTTTGAATTCTTGGTAAAAGAGAAAATTTTCTGACATTTAAGCGA
>JAUELC010075020.1:0-12191 GCA_031471745.1 Cryptochiton stelleri
ATTACCAAATGATTATTGCACTTTAACACTGTGAACGATGTTCACCCCGGGGATATCCCGCCATTGGTGGCTACTCTCTCACTAATCCCCCAGGACGGCGAGTTTAAAAAGTAGGCTAGTTGCGAATGAACCGTTAGAACAATCATTTATACAACAAATCATACCTGCTAAAGAACACCCACTAACAAAGGTGTGGAGGTCATCAACGGTGCCGACGTGGCTAAAAAATTGGAGTAAAACAGGTTATAGACAATTATAATTTACAAAATTCAAGAATATATAAAACTTTATTTCGCATTTTCGATTAATACAAAAAATTCAAATACGTTTGTGCTGTTTTCTGCGCTTTCATTTTTCTTCATTTTTAAAACGAAAATCCTTTATTTCTTTTAAATTCTTTATACAAAGTCTTTGAAATTTGGTATACATAATCTACAAAGCATTATCTTAAATACCATCACACAGTTTTTTTTCATACTCATTTTTGTGTTAAAGTTACAATTCCATGAATTTGTTTATGGAAGTGTGTGATGTTTTTCCTGTATTGTTATCAATTAAACAAAAACTAACTTAAATTTACAAAAACCCTCTGACGGTACTTTAGTTTAAATACATATCTACCAAGTCGTAAAGAAATATTTAAAAAAATATTGACGCATCTAAGTGCAATAAGAGTTAGAAACTAAGGACAATTTCTTAAAATAATTCATTTTTTTTCCTCATTTTTGCAATTATAAAATAATTTGAAATATAATATAGCATAATATTTGGAATCTTGAGGTCATTCTCTTCATAATGTATGCTTGGTTATTATACTTATTGTTGCAAAATCCACAATAATAGAAGGGTCCCATATTTTACTCCTGACTAGCGGTAGAATCTTTAACAAAAACTGTAAACGATCTTTGAACAATTTGTTAAGGTCAGGTAAAATGTCAGCGGATTCTCCATCCAGCCATGAAACATTTAACAGAGTTAAGGTTTTATAAACGACCCATATCGATCGTAAAGTCAATAAATGTACATATGTTTATACAACACAGTATAATGTACATATCTTGTTCGCCATTTACAACGACAATATAAAATAAATTGACATTATATGTGGGAGGAAGGCTAACCTTCTATTTCACAAACATTTCACTAAACATAATTCAACAAGCTTCTGCACTTATTATAAAATGTAACCTTTCGTATTAACAAATCAATGTATTGTCGCAATGGCACCATGTTGATATTGCCTCCAAAGCCTGTTCACAAATCCCAGTTCCCTTGTTTTGCCCAAAACAAAATATTGGTTAAAAGTTTTGCCCTCCCATCAATATAGTTCCAGCTTTAGATCCGCTTCAAGTTTTACTGGATTCTTAAATGATTAAATAAAACATCGTACCCTTTTATAGAAAGCCTCAGATCGACACGTTTTACATGTGAATTATTTCTACACAAAAAAGAGAAAGAGACGAACTAGGGCAAATCACGTACACTGAGTGTCTTTATTTTACTTGCGGCTGCAACTGAACAAAGTGGACTGTTTATATTGTTCACTTTGTTAACCACACAGACGTATTGAAAACAATATAGAAGTAAACAAACACTTTCAACAAGTTCGCAAATTTGCACAATATTTTCATCCACAGTTCAATCGTTCGAAATATTGATTTAAAGGCGTTTAGATATCACAGTGTTACGGCCGAACTGCAACCATTCCGTAAACGACAGAGAATAATGTTGCTCAATCGATCACCCGAGTGATACCTGCTTGTTGGTTTGGGAACATTAAATGAAAGTTGTAATTTAGTTTTAAAAGACAACTTATCAGGTATGTTTTTAATGACTTCTGGCAAAGAGTTCCAATCACGAACTGTATTGGGAAAGAACGATTTGCTAAAAGTAGCGGTTTTGCACATAAAGGTAGTTATTTTCTTTTTTTTTCTTTGAGGATATGGATTTCTGACAGAAACTGCTGACGGAATTGTTTGAGTTAATAATGAAATGGTTTCATCTAAAATAATTTATGAAAAACGCACAGTCGGTGTACTTTGCGACGATTTGATAGAGTGGAAAAACCAGGCTCCTCGTTCAGAAGTCTAGTTGCAACACTCCTTGTCAGTCCCGTTATATATGTTTCTTCGGCATTCTTTTTGAAGAGATTCTATAACGTTATTCTGTTGATTATCGGATAATAAACGAAGACAATTGTCGTTAATTATCTAGGTTTATAATGTTTGCACCATTAGCTTGATTTCAACACTTTCAATGAGATAAAATGAAATTGAACAATTTTATTTAATTAACTTTCTGAGTCTGTTGCTAATTTCTTATTCCCCCAACTGTATAACGATCGATGTATTTTTTTGAAAATTTAAAACTGTGTTACTTAAACGCGTTAAAATAATACGCCGGTCGATTGAACTGAGGATGTCAATAGTGTGCAGCTTGTGGTGGTACCCAAATAGTTTATTTACTGCTATATGGTTTTCAATACGTTTGTATGTAAGTACATGTAGTTATCTTGTTAAGGTATAGTCACGAATTTAAACAAACGCACAAAGCGTACGTCGTTTCCGTTTGTGGTTTTTGTTCATCCATTTCTTGAGGAGACTTGTATTAAAACGTATCGTTCAGAAGCTGCTCTATACAGGAGTGCAGAGTTGTACTTGCAAGTATTGTTCATGTCCATGTAAGGAATAGTATCGAGTTGAAAGAGAATCTTAAACAAAAACTATATTTATACTAGCACCAAATGTCTATTCTAACCGATATTTAAGATTAACCCATATGTTGTTTCAAAAGCAAAACCGTCGTAACTGGGAATGCAAAGGCTATGCAGGTTATTAAAACGAGGTTCACTTAAGGCAACAATTTTATTTGTTTAATCAGAGTGGTTAAATTTGATAACAAGGGCAGAAGCTTATTGACTTATATCATGTGAACTGGTTGAGAAATTTAAACTGAGCCTTCCTTTCGCAGTCTTTTTATTTTAGATTTGTTTAAGAAAACGACCTATGCAATATGAGTATGATACGGTCTTGCAGCTTTGTACATATATTGCGGTCGATATGGGTTGTATAAAAAACCTTCATTTAATGTTTTATGACTGGTTGGAGAATCCGCTGACATTTTCCCTGACCTTAACATAGTGTTAAAAGAAAGTTTACCGTGTATATGAAGGCGGGCATTCAAAGAGGGCAAGCTTGTCAAGCACCATCGATTTGTTTTCAACTTTTCCTAACAAACAAACCGATCTAAGACAGAGTGAAAAAGAAAATTAGTCAAGATATCTACATAAAAGTTGACTCAAGGCATACAGGACTTGGTTCGGTAAAAGATGGCTTAAAACTCAAGCTATTCCTCTGTGTTATTCTGATTAAAATGTATATACTGTCTTCCGTGGAAATTGTGGTTTATCACCTGACGCACCAGATGTAACGGGTCTGACATACCATACGACAAAAGCAGGCTTAGTATGGATAACAATTGATTGTATAATCACACACGTCTTTATCCCAGTCAAGCGATGTGACTATCTTTATTTTCTTTTTTTTTATATCCATGTTGGTGTTATCGTTTCAAATCTTTATTGCAATATTTTGTTCTAACCTTATTGTAATTGTTTAAGGTATTTCTGTTATTGTGAATTGACGGGCTGATAAATTGATTGCTGTGAAACACAAATACCAGAAGGCAATATATTTTGTTCATATGGTTTGACAGTTTACCAATTATAAAAGCAGACTTCCTTAATTTGGTTCTTAGAAACAAAATTGATTGTTCTAAAACATATATGTTGTTTTGATTAGTTTATATTGCCTCAACGAGATACATTATATGTGCACATATTTACTGCGAATGTTTTTTTTCTTCTATTTAACAAGGCCGATATATGGGTTGTACAAACAACTTCCACTGTTTGGTACGGCTAATTAAATAGCTCACTGAGATTTAACCTCACCTGTGGACAGACTGTCTCTGGCAGATCATTGGCCGACTCGTTTCGCCATCTTTATGCTTATCATTATAGATAAGGAGAAAGGTAACCGTGCTATTTCAAGTTTATCAGCATTCATCATATATTCGACCATGTGTATTATCTTCAGATAAAGCGATGGGAATACATATTAGCTCTGTCACTACTTTCGAATATAAATAAGATATTTGGATTGTATCGAGTGGAATAAATATTTACAGTCCATGGAGTTCCAAGAATCCTAAATCCTGATCAGAAACGCCCCAGATTAGCAAGTCCAGTGAGAATACCAATCAGTAAAGGGTGATCCTGAAAACTTCTTGCAGGATTGTTTGACTAAACTATGGATGAAACACAATGTCCCTTCAAGTCCAAACAGTCTACACAGTGGAAACACATGGGATCTCCTCCCATCAAAGAAGGTGAAGGCTGTATTCAGCTGGACAGGTTCTGACCTCTATTTTATTGGATGCTGCTTGAATCATACTGGTAGATTACCTTAAAAAAGGGCAGACAATCACTGAAGTATATTATGCGTCATTTCTGAAGCAGCTCCGGTAACACATTAAGACCAAAGCGTGGAAAGCTTAGTAAGGGTGTACCTTTCATCGAGACAATGCTCCAGTAATAGATCAGTTATTGTCATGGCTGCCTACAATTCGTACGGCTTGGAACTTATTGAAATCC
Source organism: Cryptochiton stelleri (assembly GCA_031471745.1). Classification (NCBI taxonomy): domain Eukaryota; kingdom Metazoa; phylum Mollusca; class Polyplacophora; order Chitonida; family Mopaliidae; genus Cryptochiton; species Cryptochiton stelleri. The sequence goes on from JAUELC010075020.1 coordinate 4,655, forward strand.
AACCTTACTCCCTTGACCTAGCAGACGTCCTGTTACCAAACTTGAAATCCTCTCAATTTAGCAGACGGTATGTGTTCCCAAACTAGATATTCGCTCAACGTAGCAGAAGTCATGTGTTTACCAAACTTGAATTAGGCTCTAGGCTGTTACTTATTTCCGGTCGAGCGATGACGTGGCATCACGCTTGGAAGACTAATTTAACTGCCACGTCAAGGAAGCCTTTTACCACGGAATAAAATCCATTGAATATCGTTGACAGGAGTCTATCCATGAAGAAAGGGATGATGTTGAAAAAAAAATATGATTTGATTTAGTGTCAAGGGATCAAGTGTCTTTTGACTAGGCTCAGATCTGGACTGCAGTGAACTGAACAACTAAGCATAAAGTTATCTCAAACTCGCAGCCTGTCTGGAGAGCACATTTAATGATACAGCGGGATAGTACAACATTCCCATACACATAATTACATGAACGGTAATAATATATCCCACTTTCATAGAATAACGACTCAAATTATTATTTTCTCTTACATCCCTGGCACAGCTGCCCTTCATCTTGATCAATTTCACAATGATATTGATTTCGATTTCAAGACATGAGCTACCGATGCCAGAGATATTCAGACAAATATATGTGATTTGAGATCGTCGAATATTGGAACTGATGCCATACATATGTCACTCATCACAAGTGTTTCCCGTGGTATTTCTATGATTTCTACTACATAATTCACAACTGGAATTGGGTCAGCCATACGCAAAGTAGCCCCTCTCATTGTCAATATCGGGGATAAAGATAGCCTAAACCCAAGTCAGGGATCTATTTAACGAACTTGTTTACTTCTTTGTAGCCTGTCATATAATTTTTAGAAACCAATGTCGATGGGTAAAATATCATTTTATGTTACATTTCGCGGCTGCGTTGTATGATCTGCGCACACAAGATAAAGACAATTATCAGATTTAAAAGGCAACAAAAGGTTCAATAAAGTATACCTGAGTACCTGCTCCTTGGGGGAATGAGCAGTCATACTGAGCACTGCAGTAAATTCCACTCGTTCCAAAGTGGCCTACATATTTGGCCTTTTTATTCCAGATCAAATACCTTGAGCCACTCTGATTCTCAGCATAAATACTACATAACTGGGATTGATTACCCTTTGGCGTGCGGGGAAAACTACCCTTTAACATACAGGACTCTCTATAAACCGACAAACCGCTTACATCATGCAGCCATGCGTGCTATTATAACATAACAAAGTCCAACGTAACTGCACAATCACGCAATCGTATAATCAATTAAGTTGTCTGTGAATACCATACTGTGCAATACTGAAAGTGATTATCTGTCACTTACTAATTTATTACTTAACACATACGGTCGTATCATGCATGAAATGTCAAGTACACAAATATGGAAAATAACCATCTAACAATGTTGAACTGAGTGACAGTTGTACCCAGATTAGTTATTTCTCAGTTATTTTATTTCACTTTACCCTCTCTCGAGCCAATGGATTGAACCACAGAGCAGAGATTGACTGTTCATGATAATTCTGTGTTATAACCAATCTAGACATTTACATCCAAATTTGTTGGCTATACTGGTACCTCTTACACCAAATTTGTATGGTTTGAGTGTAATGAAATCTGAATACTAATGTACTCTTTCCATTCACTATTTGCTGCTTATTTGATGTCCATACATTGAAATGTTGATTTCGTGTGATTGGCACAAAAATGTACTGTTCTAGACGCCACACATGTCGACATCGTCTTACCCCTCAGTCCAGAGAGCACCGTAGCACAGTGACCTCCCACCCAGCCTTTTGAATTGAGAAACTGATGTAAATATATTTAAAAATAAGTAGAACTGAATCTAATACCATGGGACTTTCGACTAAACACACCACATAGTTGTTATTGATTGTCGGTAAATAAACGAAAAACATTGTCGTTAATTATCTAGGTTTATAATAGAGAGCTGATGTTTTCTGAAACTGTCTGTGTGGTATTACAAAATTAACTCTAATATTAATGCATTGTCACCTTCTCAATTAACTTGTCAGTTAAAGTGGGACTAATGATCGCCTTAAACGATGCTCCGTCACGTACACCTATAAGTACATCGATTAGTTAGTACATTGCGCTGTATAATGTATGAAAAGTCAAGTACAGACGTTAAAGGCAGACGTCAAAAGACTATAAATATTTTTAGAATTAGAATTAATGTAAAACCAAAAGGACACACTAGAATTGACTCAAAAGTGGAAAAGTATACTTGTGTGGAGAGTCCGAAGGTTTGGATTATATAAGTCAATGTTTAGTACCAGTTCCATCTCAGTTGCGTCACAAGTCAATATGAATAAATAATCGTTAACAACTATTAATCAAAGTAGAGTAAAGTTATGAATCCTTCTGTACCGTTTTCTCAAGTTCAACACCATTTTCAGGCCCGCGTCGTGGCTCAGTTGAATAGCGCGTTTGACTGTTGATCCTCCTTCGATGTACCGCAAGTGTTTAAGTCTCCCAAAAGACCTGAGGGGTATGAGGGAGCCCCGCGAGTTGTGTCAGGCGACTCCGACCATAGCTGGTGGTGTTTTTTTTTACGCGGGTTCCCATCGGTTTTCACCTTATTAAGTAAGGCAGAGTAAGAAGTGAATAATCCATCGTCATATAAGAGAAATACCATTGAGTACGAAGTTAGACACCAGCACCATTTTTCGTTTGAGTTTCCATAAATTTCCTCCTGCCATTTCTCTCTAGCTACATACAATGTACACTACAACACGTTGTGGCAAAGAACCCCCTGCGTGGGGATGAAATGTTCGGAATATTTTCCTCCAGAACTATTTATGTCATGTTAACACAATATTTATTCTGATTAACACTTTATTTCTTTCCAAATAGTACATAGGCATTGGCAAATTTGGTAATGAAAACATATTTTCTTTGTGACTTACTTTAGGCCCAGCGGTAATGTGTTTGATGTGCTTCGCTTATTGCATGATGGTTGCATCCAAGCGTTTCATTATTTTCTGCCAGTGACTTCCAGGTGTGTTTTACAAATTGGGGTGGGCCGCTGGAAGAAGTGTCATGTTGCCCTGGTGCTCTCACAGCTAAGGGGCAACACTAAACCGATCTGTTTGTGGCGTCCTTTTTTTGTCCTGTGGTTGTCTTGTATCTTGTCATTGTTTGTTGCCAGTGGCTTTCGGGGATGATTTCCTTCACCCATTGGGCTGGCACGCCGTCATATAAGTGAAATAACCTTAAGTACATCGTAAAACCCCATTCAAACAAACAAATCACAAATTGGGCTGTCACTCCAGAAATAACCTAAAACAAATCTAGTAATTATCTTTAGTCGTCTGACAATCCCAGTGACTGTTGACTAATCTATGTATACCAAGAAGGAATATATCACGGTATGGCACATGTCACATTGATAGTAACACATGTACGTACTATTTAGGTCCACTAGACTGTAACGTTGTTTGGAACGTAATGCTGTATTTAGTAAGGAAATTCGACACATTCTACAAAAATATATAACAATAACTTTTAGAAAGAACATACATTTCAAATTTTCCCATATAATTTTATTTTGCGTCACATCAGATGCCGATTCAGAGATCTAAGTTCACTTTCTGTCTAGCTTTGAACACAACGTAACGCAACGATATATGAAAACACATACGTATTTTCTGTAGAGTATTTTCTTCAAACCTAATCGAGGAAGACAGAGCATGATTCAGCCTACCTCTCCTCCCTCTATCATTCTACATGTTAGTAGAATTCTTGAAAAGTTTCTGTGTCTATTTCTCTAGACATTAATCACACTAGCACAGGGATGTCGATTAATTAAAAAACGATCAATCAGTTCAAGCTCTCGTTACACTCGCATAGACTGATGTTGTTCAATAGATCATAATATCAAGTTGTAATGAATAATCTATATACACATCTCGGGAGATGGTCAAAACTATTTATATGTAGTTAATGACCGGGTATAGGGTATATGACACATGAAGGCCATTTGTATAGGAATGAAAACAAGGTTTGATGGCGCTTGCAGATCTAAATCACAAGAGCTATGCGTGCTCAAAACTAGAAGGTAATTTGAACGGTTGAAGATGACTGCCAAACAATAAGACAATATACTTGCCGCAATATAAGTATGATGTCAACTAACCCATTTTTGCTTAGCACACTTGGGAAATAACAAAGGAAGTTATATAACACTCTTCCACTCCTTTGATTAATCTACCTCCTTTGGAAAGGGCACCTGCTATTTCCTATATATTCCTATATAGTTTTGTTAAAGAAGGGTAAGTTAATCATTTATATATATGAAATGCATATTTCTCGTTATATTGTTCGTCCAGACGGTTATTATTTTTGTTGTATATACGTGTACATGTACAATCAGCAATAAATTCAGATCTAATTTTGTTTTTGTTCAGCAATCTAGACTGTGAGAATCCAGAATCAATTATTATACATCGTCAAGAAATTGTGTTTGTTGACTTGTCAAGGAATCTTAACAATTTTATCTCTCGGAAGGAGACAAGGGTTCAATACTATGTATACATATATTTGTATATATAAACCCCATCAAACATCAGTTTGTACTAGTTCTGCCGTTATTAATTGAATTTAATAAAAGCTTTATTTGCTTAAATACAACTTATGCTTCTCGCATTTATTATACGCTTCTTATTTCTGTAAATATGTCGCCCGTCGCCAAAGAGGCAATACCTTACCTTGGTGAACACATTTTGTCTAAATTTTCAATGCAAGTATTGATAGGTTCCCCAAGAGATCTACCAACGTAAGCCGTGTATATTCAGTTCGGTAAACGATGATTGATTGATTGATTCTGCCCTTACTGGTTTTCACCTGGAAATTTATCACTATATGACAACACCAAGATGGTTAGATCTGGATGCATACCATTTACGTCTGTAGGGCGAGATTTTGGTTACGAAACACTAAAAGCGAGGCCTTTGCACCGGAACCTAAATAGAATATGTAATTCCAACAAATTGTAAGTACCTTACGTTCGTGTATAGCTTCACGCCAAAATAATGCAAACATTCTTCCAGGTAGGGAAACTGAATTTTAGCAAGATCGCCATTTTCGGAATGACGGAATTAGACCAACGCATCGCGTTGACCTCGCACGACGGAAATAAAGCTCGGGATTATACAGACACGAAGCGGTACATGAAGGCAAGGGAAAAGTATTTACTTAAAGGCAATTTTGTCGAGGTGTTGTTTCCGTTCGAGATTTAGAAGGCCAGGTTTGGTAGTATTTTCTTTAACAAAATCACCTCCTACAATGGTAAATGGGATGCAAATGTATCAACTGCAACTGCCAGACTTATGTAGACTCACAATAAAACAAGGAGACCTTTAAAGCTTATAAAAGAGGAAGATCAAACCTTGGTTTAAAACTGGGATAGGCACTCAGTAATAGATGATCATATCAATTCAAATAAAGATCACCACATCAATTGCGAAAATGTACACCATCTATTGACCAACAAACAACATTGGAAAGAAAGGAAACTCCAGGAAGCAATCCAAATCAAAAGATCTAAGACAAACATGAGTCTAAGGACTATAAAGCTGATGTTGATCTCCACAAAGAACGGGGTCCCACTTGTACACTCAGCACAGCTATCTGCTCTATTTACTCTTTATGTAAAATCATATTTCAATCCAGTCGTGTTATTGTCAAATACCTTGTTATTCCTTCACTTGTTTTGATATTTTTTCAGCGTGTGTATATATTCTCTTTATAAATATGTATATATATATATTTTTTTAAATGAAGAGAGAAAAATGTGCTTGCCTCCACCGGGAATCGAATTATATATATATTGTAGACTTTACATATGTGCATCCTCCAATTGTTGCTAAAATTGTTCAGCCAGGAGGCATTACTTCCGACTACAGCCAGGTAGTTCCGCTTATATAAATGTTTGTGTGGTTTTTGCACGTTGGAAATCCACTTAATAAATCAATATCAAATAGAGCATTCTACAAACATCATCGCCATGAACATTTGCCAATTGGAATAATGATATAATTCATCATACATATTTTGTCTGTGTTAGGTTCATCTTTAGTTCGTCTAAACCCGCTCAGGGTTCTGCTGTGCAACGAACTGAAATGGCTTGGAACATTTCAAGAACGCGTATTACATGACAGCTTATACAAGCAAAACGAATTTATTTCTTGTGAAAAGAAAAGTTGTATTATCGGAACATCAAGCAGCTATACGGTATTTGTATCTCTGATTCAACACATCTGTGTGCATTTGAGGACGAATTGATGAATATCACTGACAATTTTATGTCAATTTTTTGATTTCGGCTTTTAAGCTTGATAATGCCAAAACTTTCATAAAAAAAATCAGTTTTTAAGTATGTTATATTTAGACTTAAAGTGTAAAATATTAAAGGGATTAACCTATGCTAACTACCTTCTGGTCGTTATCACAAGCCAATGCACAACATATGAACTTGAACTATGAAGTTTGTGAAATCAAACTAATCAGTTGACAGTTAGACAAAAGCGGGAGGCGGGCTATACATATAACCGAAGTGAAAGTGACAGACATGTGTCTTAAGTGTGTATTCAGCAAGGGCTTAAGAACGGTGTCTTCGCAACTCGCCTACCTTTTTTGGGGGGTAGGCGAGTTGCGAATAACAGTCAGTACGGATAAAGATTAATGTCCAGGAGTCCGGAGTATTAACACACAGGGGTTATACAAAATCGAAATCTATTGATTTATACAAATAAATATGTCATTAAATATCAGATAAACCGGCATAAAGGACACATATGTATTTCTCGCCATCAGCTGGCGTTTCGGTTTACTGAGTTTGTTGTATATATTCCTATATCGTCTCTTCTTCAGTGGAGGTGTGGCTCCTCCTTCCAATTTGGGCCATCTTTATTTCATTGGCAGCTTTTTCTTTTTTGAAGATGGTGATAAGCTCAAATATGTTTTGATGCGCCTTCATCACTGCTCCATTCAACTGTCGATGCAATCCTTCAACTTGATGGTGGTTCTAGACCCGTCGTTGTCATGGTGGTTCCATACAGGTCGAGCAAAGTTTCCCCCTAATCCTTGTCTGGGTCATGTAGTCGGCCAGTTAGACAGATGCAGACGGTGCTTTGCCCATGACGTCAACCCAAACATCATCTACTAAGTGAAGAGGAAGTAGTGGAAGGACACTTATTCTTCTTACGAACTTGTACAGGTCTGGGTCTGTTTGGTAGACTGTCTGGAACCCTAGTTGTTGGACCTGCTGCCAAGTACATTGGGTATAGTGGAAGAAACATCTGCTCACATCTGCATCAGTCAAGACCTGTCATATTGTGTTGTGGGTGGCTTACTCATAGTCAATTTGGAACCGTTGGACGTTAACAGTGATAACATGGGCTGCCATGGAGACCACCAACAGTCGAAACTGTCTCTCATATATAGCCTGAGATTTGTTGGGCAGAAGGCTGTAGACACGAAGG
>JAUELC010075131.1:0-12190 GCA_031471745.1 Cryptochiton stelleri
AACAGGACGCCACAACAGCTTCTTGTTTCCCCTTTGCTCCGAGAGCACCAGGGCAACACGAAGCTCCCACCAACCACTCGCAAGTAATTTATAGAAAACTTGATCATTCTGTGGCTTCTTACGAACATTGTAAGAGGTTTCTCTGGTGATGGGCAGAGAATTCTTACATACACTTCATACTCTTCTGACTCACTGAGTTCATACTCTTCCTGACTCTCAGAGTTCATACTCTTCCTGACTCACAGAGTTCATACTCTTCCTGACTCACTGAGTTCATACTCTTTCTGACCCACTGAGTTCATACTCTTCCTGACTCACAGAGTTCATACTCTGCCTGACTCACAGAGTTCATACTCTTTCTGACCCACTGAGTTCATACTCTTCCTGACTCAGAAAGTTCAAACCCATCCTGACAAACTGAGTTCATACTCATACACACGTAGGTCATAATGACACACAGTGACTTCACTCATCCAGACTCACACCGAGTTCATAGCCATCATGGCATACTGAGTTTATACTGACTCCACACACATCCAGACACACACATAGCTCATATTAACACACTGAGGTCATACTCCCACACACTTAATTCATTCATCCAGACACATACCGAGTTCATACTCATACTGACACACACAGACTTCATACTTATCCAGACACAGACATAGTTCATATTAATACTTTCACACACTGAGTTCATACTCATCCAGACACATAACAATTTCATACTGACACACAGACTTCATACTCATCCAGACACATACATAGTTCATATTAATACTTCCACACTCTGACTTCATACTCATCCAGACACATACCGAGTTCATACTCATACTGACACACACATAGCTCATATTAACACTTTTACACACTGAGTTCATAATCATCCAGACACCTACTGATTTCCTATTCATACTGACACACACTGAGTTCATACTCATCATGACACACACTGAGTTCCCTCATCCAGACACCTACCAAGTTCATACTCATCCGGACACATACTCAGTCATACTGACAAACACAGAGTTCATAGTCATTCAAGTTAATAAGATAAAGCACTTCCCAGCACCATGCAATATTACTCAAGCAACAATTATGTGGTATATCTAAAACAGCTGTTCATTCAGACTTCTGAACATGTGAAATTAAAAAGCTTGTTTCAAGGGCCTCCACAAACCCTGCAAACAGAATAGGCTTTGATTGAGTGTAACGTCAAGTCTTGGCTGTAAAAATGGCAAGAGAAAAACTCAACTGATATACTTCCATCATTTATTTTTATTACAAAATATAATTATATATTACATTTCAAACATTTAGAATTCTATTTAACCTATTAATATAATATATGTCAATTTCCTCTCTATAAAAATACAGGGGATGCACATTGAATTCTATAAGTAATTTTACAGGGGTGAAGTTGTTATCGCTGACCAGAAATGGAAAGGCTGGATGATAACACAGCTCTTATGGACGGTAAATATTGTTTATGGTGAATCAAATGGCGTGCATTTTGGAGCTACACTTAATAACCCTAACTATCCCCGGAACTTACCTTTTGATTTTTAATGGCAATGGCATATTATAGATGATGGACCAATTCCATCAATGAATTTTAACCTTAACACCCAGTGAAACTAGGCTATGTTTGTTTGCTAAGGGTTTACCTCATAGGTTATTTCAATGGTATGCCATCTGAATGGGTGACAGTTTGAATGTTATTTTATGACATACTTGAGGTTTATTTCAATCATACGACAGCCCAATGGGGGAATGAAACCACTCCCAATGACATTGAAAACAAACAATGATAAATTACAAAACAAGCACAGGACCCAAAGCATGATGCAATAAGACAAAGAGTGCAAATTTATACAAAACATCGACTTTTAATTGTGCTGCCCCTTGGCTCTGAGAGCACCAGGGCACAGGAAACTCCCACGAACCACCCACACTATGTGATGTAAGGTACATGTATGTGTAAAAATATATGTATTACCATTGTTTATTTACATACACAATGTCATAATCTGCAGGTGTTCATAAGTGTCAATTTCTTACAAACTTAAATCTTTTAGGAGTTTCAATATAAAATAAAATTGTTGTATACAGACGTGTTGATAGTCAAATTGCATATATTAAAAGTTTACGAGCCGGAATATCAAAAAAAACAAAAAAATACATAGGTGAATGGATATAATAACAGTTACTGCTAGTACAATTAAGTGACTAAATATTATAATTAACTTATCACAGTCATAAATTATATCATATATTAAATCATATATGAAGTCTAGATTCATAATAATAAGACAGAGCATTACAAAATACATGTAAAAATATACAAATGTAGGTATAAATTGATCATCAATAAATAGTTAATTACATGTACTGTAAAACCTGGGCTTGGGTAAAATAAAAACCAGGCGGTGTCATGGAACATCTGTTGTTAGTCATTATAAATAAGCAGACCACCAAAATCAACCGAAATCAACCAATATGCTCGGATAGTATTGTTAAAATAGATTTGTTACAGAATGGTCCATTATAAACAAGTCTAACAGAAAACCACCTGTAGTGTACCAGCCAAATGTCATGGACAGATAATAATACCGGTACCCTGGACGTGTGAACTTACATTAGTCAAAATCACATTCGATAATGCATTGGGGATTTATTTCTTTTGTGTCAAAATATGCTCTTTTTTTAAAACCAGTAACTGGTTCCCTTATCGCTACACATGTTCTTAAAAGGGGGGAGGGGTCTCTAAATGCTAAGGGTCCATCAATTCAATAAGATCGACACGAAACTTGGCACAATGTTCTTTTGACAATCCCATTTCAAAATGGGGGAGATGTTAATGGTACATACCGTAGTACGCTCAAACTTGATTTTGTTCATGATGTAAAATGTTGTTTGGACATATATGTACACTGTAGTGTTAGTAGAGGCATTATTACCCAATAACCGTATCACAAGCAGAGGCAACAATCTTTGCTCCCACCTGGTATATACATGTTGTAGTGTGAGTAGACATTATTACCCAATAACCTTATCACAAGCAGGGGCAACAATCTTTGCACCCATCTGGCATATACATGTAGAAATACATGATCAGACTGTTATATCTTATCGTAGTAATTGCAGTGCTTTACACCATATTTAATCTCACATCTCTTTAACATGAAGGTGAAACAGTAATAAGTGCAAATGTATTTTAGCAAGATTTATTTAAATATATCCACCTACATGTAAGTAAATTATTAAATGTCAGCAAGTCTTTGTTTGGGATTTACCACCTTAGTAAGTCTGTTGAATTTCAGCAAATCTTTGTTTGGGATTTCCCACCTTATATTCAACAGTTGAATTTCAGCAAATCTTTGGGATTTTCCATTTTAGTTAACTTTTAAATGCCAGCAAGTCTTTGGGATTCCCACCTTATATTCAACAGTTGAATTTCAGCAAGTTTCTGGGATTTCCCACTTAAGTTAACTTTTAAATTTCAGCAAGCCTTTGGGATTTACCACCTTATATTCAACAGTTGAATTTCACCAAGTTTTTGGGATTTCCCACCTGTTACAAGCCATTACTTAGATTCTTGGTTACAACACCAATATGTATTTGTGTTTAGCTCCTCGGAGAAGATCAGTCACAAACAATGCACTAAATTATTAAGATGCTAGAAGATTAGTGGACTATCATCTAATCCAAGGTTAAAGATAAAATGAATGGATCAAGCAGTCAGGATTCTGTTAGTGACCGGTGTATTCTTGTATCTACTTTTCTGGAGGATATATCAATAGACTTTGTGTTCATCGCCTGTATGTATACTCCTCCTCATCATCAGACAAATCATCGTCATCATCATCATCATCATCGTCAAGACCGTCTGTACTGTACATACCCTGAAAAATAAATATTAACAGTCTGTTTATTTACTTTACTTATAGTGTCACTTATACTCTGTTATTTGTACTCCCACTTGTACTCGTGCTTTTATTTGGACTGTTTTACTTTCACTTTATACACTCTGTTAATATCACTTTCACTTTCCCCTCGGTTAATTGTAATTTATTTACACTCTGCTAATTTTACTTTCACTTTACGCTCATTAATTGTACTTTCACTTACACTCAATTAATTGTACTTTCACTTACACTCAATTAATTGTTAATTTTACTTTCACTTATAATTGGTTTATTTTAGTCTTTATACTAGAAGGGCCTACACAGTATTTTTTTTGTGCTGAGAAAGAAATATGTTTATTTTTAAGTTAGCGGGCAATGCCGTATAAATATTAAACTGGTTATAATAAGTCTCCAATCTTGACAAGTTATTGGGAAATGCCCAATTAAACTGGTTATAATCAGTCTCTAATCTTGACATTTTATGAAAGCTTATACTCCGAGTTGATTTTAGAAACATTAGGAAATTTTGATTTCATTTATTTCAAACATTTTTTTATGCCGAATCTCCATCACAGACTATTTGAATCACACAAAATAAAAGGTGTTTATGAAAAGAGATTGAAGCTTACACTCGATGTTAATGTTTGATCTCGTGCAGTAGTTGTCAAGGTGTCATTTGGTCGTCGTGTTGACACTTCATCATTCCCGTTTAGTGTAGTCATGGTATCTCTGAGAGGCACTGTACTGTTCCGTAAACCTCGGAATTCTCTCAGTGAGTTACGAAACTCCTGTTAATAAAACAACATAAACTTATATGGCTGAATTCAGAATATAATAATAGAAGATAGATTTGGACCAATTCACATGACACCACTTCGAGTTTGATCAAGTTAAGGCCTGTGAAAGGATCAGATTGATAGGATTTATTAGAATGCTACAAGTTGAAAAACGAATCGATTAAATCAGCATGATTCCTACATGTAGTTCAACAGGGTTCGCACAGGATTCAACAAACTAAATTCAAGGACTTTTCCAGGACTTTCCAGCACCTCCAAGACCAAATTCAAGCACCTACCAGTTAGCCAAGAACATTATTCCGGTACTAGGACAGACCTGTCACCTATCATTATCAGGCCTATACGTGAATAGACGTTGTCATCCTTCGCGATGTTAACCCTTAAGATACGTCTACCAAGCAATATCAAACTCAGCAGATGGACAATGAAAATGTGTTTACATTCGTCGATCTTATCCGCAAAATGTTCGACAGCAGATTCCCGCCATTTTGATAGTGGCGCGTTGAACTGCTCGACAAGAGTTACTTCCCCTATGACGTAGACCGACTGAGTCAAATAAATGCAAGAGGATTGCTGCCAGTAAAATTCGGCTTGGTTCTTTAGTTCGCTTAATTAACTGCCAAATAGCATACCATCTCTTCACTTGATATGTACAGTTAAATGCATGGTTTACTGTGAATTTCTGTACATTTTTTAGCCTCCAGGACAATCGAGTAGTCTCATATGATGCACAGGCGACTGTAACCATGCATTGTAGGTCTATATATAGGCCTACCGCCCATCTTGCAAGGTCGTAAAGTTCGAAGCGGACTTAACCTGAAGTGGAAAGTCCGCCATAAACTTGTGAGGTTGGGTTGGTTTAATTAGCTCACCATACAGATTGATGGATTTTGTACATTTTGGACCACCCAAATAGTGGGGGCACAGTTAGAGCACAAAAAGGCCTATATATAAGTTTGATATAACCTGGGATATAGTATATCCCAGATATAACCGAGGAAAACGCAGATTTGGGAACCAAAATGAAATCTTCCACAGATGCTTTCGTTATTTACAACGGGAGTGAGTGTTTTGAGGGTTTAATATCGTAATTAGCAGTATCTCAGCTATATGATGGTAGGGTCTCCTTGTGACAGGTCGAGTCCATGCCGCCAAAGTGCTGCCATCGCTGAACCATCTGAACACCCCATCTATATGTAGTCACCTGCAGTATATATGTGTAAATATATACGGACACCGGGTAATGAGTCTGACCAGTCAGTGTACTAACCCCTTATAAAAAGGAACAGCTTGCTGCATTCTGTCCGTTTGTTTATACAAAGAAATTATGGCTAACCATGTAGGCGTACACGTAATTTGGACACGATAGAATATGCGTATCAATATTAATTTAACAATACCAATGTAGCCTTACGTATTTTATTAACATGTATATGACATACACATAAGGCAACTGCAGTAACACAGGAGTATCACAAAAAAAAACAATTAAAAAACCACGAGTTCAGATTCATTAATAAACAAGCATTCATCAGAGACCCCTGAAAGTATTTAACTGAAGCCTCGACTGCATGGAACTTATACCAAGACTATACGTTAACTTTGTTTTTAATTTAATGTCTTTTCTCCAACTCGCGTATCTCTTTTTCCAGAGCGTCTTTTTCAACCTCTTTCTCCTTCATTGTTTTACGCATTGCACTGAACTTCGTTATCCATTCGCGCTTACCAGTTTTATCCGCCTTTTCAGCAAATGAATCACACGACTCTTGTAGGGATTTCAGGTCTTCATCTATTCTTCTCCTTTTATCTTTAACGTCGGATATTTCCGTCAAGTGAACTTTTCTTTTTCTCTCCTGTTCTGTTTCGTTTTGTGTCCGTTTCTTCATTTCCTGGTCTTGGCCATATTTCTGGCGTGCACTTTTGATGCTCAGAAGTAGGGGCTTAGTAAACTCAACGTTAAGGATCCCGCCCACCGCCGTTACGTGATCATGAACGGTACGTTGAGCAGAATACGATTCTGCCGAACGATTTTCTACTACCATGCTGGAATTAATGGAAAAACCACGTTCCACCGTTGCCTGTCCATGCGAAAGAGTCAGAACCACCTGAGTAACATCCCAAAGCAACGGCCTGTCCTGTGCGGCATTAATGTACTTGCAGAAAAAAACATCAAGTCTCTCTATATCCAGACTAAAAGAAGAAAATGTGCGGTTATTAGAGACCACAACAGTGTCGAGGAAATCTTGAAACTGTCTTTGTGTCTCATCACAGTTCCTTTCTGACACACGGTTGCAAGACTCCAACTTTACAAGTAGTCTTTTAAACTGGGCAGCGCAAGTAACTGGGCAAGTGGCCATCCTGTCTGGTCTGAAACAAGCACAAGACCTAACCAAGGAGTAGTTCAAGGGATTTTTATTCATAAGCTTTGGAAGTGATACTTTTAGCCAGTTCCGACAGTCCATTCGAAATTCTGCTGCCTGTCTATCTGATATTTTGCCCGACGCATACAACGTCTTAACTAGCTTGTCAGCGGAGAAACCAACATCTACTTTCGAGAATGACAGAAGTGTTTCGTCATTTAGCTCAACACTAAGCAGTTTGATGACTGTGTCCGCGCCTCTTAGAACATCTGGCTTAACTACTCTCGCCATGAGACTACGTAGCAATTTTTCAAGATCACCAGATAGATACGGCAATAAAGGCTGGTCAGCCTGATACTTTGTCAAAAACGGAGTGTACTGTTGGGCTACAGAAATAAAAAAGGAAAGCTTGGATTCCAAAAGAATGTCTTTACACATAGTTTTAACAGTTTCCCAAGTTTTCGAAGAAGGTGTAGTGAAAGTTTTATCTGTCTGAACTTTTTCAACATACTTAAATATGTGCGGCAGTAATGACCGGGCACGCTCTGCCACGGGTAAATTTTCTACCCATCTATGAACACAAAATTTTAAAGCAAATTTGTCGCTTCCAGTTATAGTTGTGAAGTCATCTCGGCGAGCGGGAGAATCTTTAAAAAGTCTATAAATGGAAGAAAGAAAGGACTCCAAATCCCATTTGGTTGCGTCCGATCCATATTTACACGTCCCATGTACAATGTGCAAACCGCAACTACCTATATCAATGAGGTGACTCTGATCATTGCTTAATTGAGTTGTTATCTTTTTGTAAAAAGACCAGTTCACGGTCGGTCCATCCATAGAGATTTGTACGAGATCCTTCAATGGCAGGTGTGAGGTCAAATCAATAAAATGTTGTACAAGGTCGTCGGCCGTTGCATGGCCCATAAACGAGGAATCAAGATATCTTGTGACCACCTCTTTCTTATCTTTATCAAACATGCGAATGTGCATGTCTAACTGTTTTTGTTGTAATTTGGAGTTCATCGACTCGTCAAATAGCAGAACAAAGGGACCATTTTTCTTTGCAGATTCATATAATAGTTTCCGAAAGTAAGGCGCTAGGCCGAAACTCAGTACATACGCACATTTCTTTTCGCCACATGTGAAATTTCTGGCGACCTGGCTGTCTGTTGATTTATTTTCTCACAGCTGTGTTATGAATAATGCGACATTACTGTTTTCATCGCCCACATCGCTTCGGCACAAGTTGTCGCAGTTTGATCAAATGACCCTGTAAATGAGGGGGATGGAGATGCTAGAGCTTGAGAGGTAGCGGACGTACTCGGCACAAGTTCCTCAGCAGATTCGGAGGAAACATTTATCTGACCGGCTCGTGTAGCAGGAGCGGAAGAGGTACCAGTATTCACGTAATCGAGCATTGACGCTGCCGAACCATGAGTAGCTTTTCCCTTCATGTGCTTCTTACTTTTGCTGTGGCTTGACAGCGCCGTTCTTCCCATGTTTGAAACATCAATGCTGGAAGAACACCAGCGACAATTAGCCGTATGTTCGTCTTTACCTTTTTTTAACCAGTCTTTAAATTCTGGAAGACACAACCATTCCTCACTAAATTTACACTTTCCGGGCATTGTCTCTGCAGGCGTGCACAATCAAACATTTACAGCTCAATACTCTCCCTCACGATCTGGGCAAAGTGCCCCGGCGCATGCGCGAACTGCCTAGAGACTGACCTAGTTACCGAAAATTGCACATAAACAAACCTAGCTACAGCATTGTGAATGGTGTAGTTCAGCTGTTGTTTATGCCATAACTTGACGCCCCAACTCCCCACATCAGTTTTTCCGTGTTTTATCACTAATCTATATCTCTTCATAAGAGACCATCTCATAAATATGGCTTGTCTTTCACAAGACGGCTAAAACAGCGACTGTTCACTGCTCATCACAGCATATAGAATGCAGCAACAGGGTTTGTTTATGTGCAATTTTGTAACACGTGACGCGGTTTGCGCATGCGCATGGGTGCCTGGCTGAAATCGTGAGCGAGAGTATTTGGACTGGACATCTATCAGCACGAAATAAACAATGAGGTACTTCCAGAACTAATCCGCACGGGGGCGCTGTGACGCAACCACGCCTTGAGGCTAGGAGGCGCTGTCGTCTCGTGACTCAATTTCGCGTAAATTTTACTTTTTTCCGTGCCGAAGTAAATCTTGAAAACTAGTGGTATTTATGTTAAATTATGACATCAAATGCGGATATCCATTCCATGATTATTTCCGAGCTGGAATAGTCACAGAGCTGGCGGGAGTAACTATGGTAACAGTTGCGATGGCACAGCTTGCAGCTAGCTATCCCTGTTCCAGGGCCACTGACTTACCAGTCATGTCACCGGCCCTGGAACTGTGATACTGTAGCAGCTGGCGCAGTTGAGAAAAACAACACAAG
This sequence comes from Cryptochiton stelleri, assembly GCA_031471745.1. Taxonomy (NCBI): domain Eukaryota; kingdom Metazoa; phylum Mollusca; class Polyplacophora; order Chitonida; family Mopaliidae; genus Cryptochiton; species Cryptochiton stelleri. The sequence continues at coordinate 9,516 of JAUELC010075131.1, forward strand.
ACAACGTATACATCACATCCGTCATTGTTTTATTCATCCATATTTGTGACAACTCTCTTACCCACATATGGTTTCCCGAAATTCAAGGACTTTCAAGCACCTTTGTCGGAAAAAGGCCAAATTCAAGGACTTTCAAGGCCTGGAATTTCTGAAAAAAAATTCAAGGACTTTCCAGGTTTTCCAGGACCTGTGCGAACCCTGGGTGTATGGTGTATAATAGTTGTGATCATGGTAAGACTTACATTGGTGGTCTGTGGTTTATTCGAGGTGGCCCAGGCCGGCTCTCCCAGGGTGTATGGTGTATAATAGTCGTGATCGTGGTAAGACTTACATTGGTGGTCTGTGGTTTATTTGAGGTGGCCCAGATCGGCTCTCCCAGGGTGTATGGTGTATAATAGTCGTGATCATGGTAAGACTTACATTGGTGGTCTGTGGTTTATTCGAGGTGGCCCAGATCGGCTCTCCTAGGGTGTATGGTGTATAATAGTCGTGATCGTTGTAAGACTTACATTGGTGGTCTGTAATTGATTACAGGTGGCCCAGATCTGCTCTCCCAGAGTGTATGGTGTATAATAGTCGTGATCGTTGTAAGACTTATATTGGTGGCCTGTGATTGATTAGAGGTGGCCCAGATCGGCTCTCTTAGGGTGTATGGTGTATAATAGTTGTGATCGTGGTAATACTTACATTGGTGGTCTGTGGTTTATGCGAGGTGGCCCAGTTCGGCTCTCCCAGGGTGTATAGTGTATAGAAGTCGTGATCGTGGTAAGGCTTACATTGGTGGTCTGTGGTTTATTCGAGGTGGCCCAGATCGGCTCTCCCAGGGTGTATGGTGTATAATAGTCGTGATCGTGGTAAGACTTACATTAGTGGTCTGTGATTGATTAGAGGTGGCCCAGACCGGCTCTCCCAGGGTGTATGGTCTATAATAGCCGTGATCGTTGTAAGACTTACATTGGTGGTCTGTGATTGATTTAGAGGTGGCCCAGATCAGCTCTCTTAGGGTGCATGGTGTATAATAGTTGTGATCGTGGTAAGACTTACATTGGTGGTCTGTGATTGATTAGAGGTGGCCCAGACTGGCTCTCCTAGGGTGTATGGTGTATAATAATTGTGATAGATGTTATACTTACATTGGGGGCCTGTGATTGATTAGAGTTGGCCCAGACCGGCTCTCCTAGGGTGTATGGTGTGTCCCATAGACTCTCACTCCTTACAGGGGGGATGTCAAACCCAGGCCAGTCTTCTGCTTGAACAAAATTTTATTTGTGTTGTTATTGTACATGTATCTCATGAATGGTATCCTAGAATTAGAGATTTGATGGTTTTCATTAGATCTATTCAGGAAGTGTAAATGCACAGCTCTTATCAATGTTATACCGAGAACCATAGTTTAACACGTCCGCGGAACCCAAAGTTTAACACGTCCGCGGAACCCCAAGTTTAATATTCTGCGGAACCCAAAGTTTAACATGTCCTCGGAACCCAAAGTTTAACATGTCCTCGGAACCCAAAGTTTAACATTTCTGCAGAACCCAATACTTGAGCCTGTTGCATGATGGGCTCATTCATATCTAACCATTATGCCAGTCTCAAAGTACAATTATTGTGATTATAATTTTACAACCATTGCGTATTAATAGACCAGATGGCAGTGTCAAGTGCACATGTGAGATACAGGTCTCGGGAAAGATAAACAAAAGCATGTGTAGACTTTTGCCAGGACCTGTTGCCTTGTTTTTGGGTTTTTTTTAAAAATGCAATGACAGCAACAATTTAGTTAGGGCAAGTAGAAAAGCCCAGCCATGTGACTTCTGTGTATCCTCCTCAAGACGCGGATCTCACCTGCATGCGCACTGGACACTGCTATACAGCTTATTGTGGAAAAACATAGGTATTGTACTCCATCAGTAAATAACTCGACCATTAAATGTGAAAAATTTTGCTCTCTTGGAAAAATAGTGTCTCCAGTGCTAATTATAAAAACAGCATGACTTGTCCTTAGCAAGAGGGCCATCACTATTTGAATGCAACTGTGAGAATAATAGTAAAAAGGCCAAACCTTGGAGCATTTTGAGCTGATGTTGTCTGACCCTCTGCCTCCTCTCAGCTAGCAGTCGTTGCATCAAAGTTGGTTGACGAGGGTCTCCAAATTGGTATCCTGTATCTGGCAAGATACAAACAGAGGCAGTTTTTTTATTGGTTATAAAATATTGTACATTGTGGCTTTAAAATAAGAGGTGTTTCCATATGGTTACAGTGCAGTTTAGAAAACTAAACTGTGTCTGCTCTAAAAACACAACACAACAGGGGTCCATTCTAAAAAAAAATACAACAACTATCATAGAATAAATGAATATTAATTTTCTTCACCTGAACTCAAAGTATTGTGTCCTTATTTAAACCAGGATGACTTTGTGAAACAAAACCATTAACTTTTAAAGTATCATTAAAATGCTGTACAAATGAAAGTTACAACACTGAGAACACAAATGTCAAGACAGGTGTATCCAGTTTTGCAAAAATATCAACTTTCTTCTGCTGAGACAATAACAGACAATTACATCTTGTTAAATTCACTGGGGACAGACATGTTAAATGTTTTGTTTGTTTGTTTGATTGGGGTTTTACGCCGTACTTAAGGTTATTTCACTTATATGACGGCGTGCCAGCCC
>JAUELC010075242.1:0-12189 GCA_031471745.1 Cryptochiton stelleri
CTCAGTAAGAGAGCAGTACGCGTAAGGGTGAGCCTCAGTAAGAGAGCGGTACCCTTAATGGTGAGTCTCAGTAAGAGAGCGGTACGCATAATGGTGGGCGATAGTAAGAGAGCAGTACGCTTAATGGTGAGCCTCAGTAAGAGAGCAATACCCTTAATGGTGAGTCTCAGTAAGAGAGCAGTACCCTAAATGGTGAGTCTCAGTAAGAGAGCAGTACGCGTAAGGGTGAGCCTCAGTAAGAGAGCGGTACCCTTAATGGTGAGTCTCAGTAAGAGGGCGGTACGCATAATGGTGGGCCTTAGTAAGAGAGCAGTACGCTTAATGGTGAGCCTCAGTAAGAGAGCAATACCCTTAATGGTGAGTCTCAGTAAGGGAGCGGTACACTTAATGGTGAGTCTCAGTAAGAGAGCGGTACGCGTAATGGTGAGCCTCAGTAAGAGAGCGGTACGCTTAATGGTGAGCCTCAGTAAGAGAGCGGTACACTTAATGGTGAGTCTCAGTGAGAGAGCGGTACTCTTAAGGGTGAACGTCAGTAAGAGAACGATACGCGTAATGGTGAGCCTCAGTAAGAGAACGATACGCATAATGGTGAGTCTCAGTGAGAGAGCGGTACGTTTAATGGTGAGCCTCAGTATAAGAGAACGGTGCGCTTAAAAGTGAGTCTCAGTAAAAGAGCGATACGCTTAATGGTGAGCCTCAGTATAAGAGAGCTGTACGCTTAATGGTGAGCCTCAGTATAAGAGAACGGTGCGCTTAGTGGTGAGTCTCAGTGAGAGAGCAGTACACTTAATGGTGAGTCTCAGTAAGAGAGCGGTACTCTTAATGGTGAACCTCAGCAAGTGAACGGTACGTTTGATGGTGAGCCTCATTAAGAGAACAATACGCGTACTGGTGAACCTCAGTAAGAGAACGGTACGCGTAATGGTGAACCTCGGTAAGAGAACGGTTCGCGTAATGGTGGGCCTCAGTAAGAGAACGATGCCCGTAATGGTGAGCCTCAGTAAGAGAACGATACATGTAATGGTGAGCCTCAGTAAGCGAACGATACGCGTAATGGTGAGTCCAGTAAGAGAGAGGTACGCTTAATGGTGAGTGTCAGTAAAGGAGCGGTACGCTTAAACAGGTGAGTCCTGGTAAAAGAGCAGTACGTATAATGGTGAGTCGCAGTGAGAGAGCTGTACACTTAATGGTGAGCCTCAGTATAAGAGAGCGGTGCGCTTAATGGTGAGTCTCAGTGAGAGAGCAGTACGCTTAATGGTGAGTCTCAGTAAAAGAGCAGTACGTATAATTGTAAGTCTCAGTAAAAGAGCAGTACGTATAATGGTGAGTCTCAGTGAGAGAGCTGTACGCTTAATGGTGAGTCTCAGTAAAAGAGCACTACATATAATGGTGAGTCTCAGTGAGAGAGCTGTACCATAAATGGTGAGTCTCAGTAAAAGAGCGTTACGCCTAATGGTGAACCTCAGTAAGAGAAGAGTACGCTTAATGGTGACCATCAGTAAGAGAGAGGTACGCTTAATGGCGAGTCCCAGTAAAAGAGCGGTACGCTAAATGGTGAGTCTCAGTAAAAGAGCGGTACCCATAATGGTGAGTCTCAGTTAGAGAGCGGTACGCTTAATGGTGAGTCTCAGTAAAAGAGCGGTACCCTTAATGGTGAGCCTCGGTATAAGAGAGCGGTGCACTTAATGGTGAGTCTCAGTGAGAGAGCGGTACCCTTAATGGTGAGTCTCAGTAAGTGAACGATACGCTTCATGGTGAGTCTCAGTAAGGGAGCGGTACGCTTAATGGTGAGCCTCAGTAAGAGAATGATACGCGTAATGGTGAGCCTCATTAAGAGAACGATGCGCGTAATGGTGAGCCTCAATAACAGAACGATACGCGTAATGGGAGCGGTTATATTTGTTTTTGCGTGGCGTTTAGCGCCGTACTGAATGGTATTTAAACTTCACTTATATGATGACTTTGCATTGCCAGTGTGTGGATATATATTTTATAAGTTAACAGTCATTGTCGTTATTCTGTTGATAGTTTGTTTTGTACGGCAGTGTGTTGGGCGGCGATACGAAAATATTTTTTTCTTATAAATTAGGACATAATACGTCAGAATTATGATATAATAAATCCTAATTATGAGCAACAGATTATGTTATCTTATCAGCGCTGAGATACCGGTACGTGTCATATGATACCGTATAGATAAAAATGGCGGATTATTGTGAATGAATTGGGGGAAAATGGACATTGTCGATTTTTCCCTCGATGTCAAGAATGAGTTTACATGCAGCCAAGAATAGGATAGGAAAGGATTGGTTGATTGATTGCTTGGTGTCTAACGCCGTACTCAAGGGAATTTCTCTTATATGACGGCGGTGTACTCCAACAATAACAGGCCACACTAGCACAAACCATAAAATGTGAAGTGTTTTGCTCTGTTGGAAAATTAATGTTCCTCCAGTGCTAACTAAAGATATGCAGCATGGTAATGTTCAGAACATGCTGCCTTAAGCCAGAAGGCTAGAATAGGAAACGAAGTGAAGATACTCATGTTTGGTGATCTGGGTTGGATTATGTAACCACTGGAAGGGCCAGTGGTGTAATGATGTGGAAAAGCGTTGTTGATTTTTGTGTTTGATTTGTTCTTTACGTCGTACTCGAGGTTACGTTACCGGTACTCAAAAGATGTGTCTCACTTGATGAAAATGTAATACTTAACAAGAACTTCTCAGAACTCTGGAACTTGTTTTGATAAAGAAATAAGGATTTGGTTTTTTTTTTAAACGTAAATCACTCAAATAACTACAATAATTGTCCATTGTTTTGGGATACGGTTAAGCCGCACCCAATAACTATGAACCATTCCTTTCTATTTGCAGTTAATAAAATATTTCAATTGGTTTAAAAATTTCGATTATTGTATAAATGTGACCATTCAACTTCACACGCTGTCTGTCTTGTATTGCGTCCATTTTGACAGATACTTTATCATATTGATTTTAATTGAAAGTGGCATATCGTTAACAATTAATGCAACCTGTTTCTACCAATGGAATGTCATTTTGAAACTATCGCCATGACGTCAAAAGTTCTTCAAATGGTTTTGCATGTTGTTTTTAGGCAGAAAACGTTTCTGCAGATTTCAGAGAATTTTACTTTTCACCAGTACTAGTCTATATGTGGCCTTAATACAGTATTATCCATCTCAAACATATATACGCTTAGTTAATATGCAACAAAATAAAGATAGGAACAAATCTAACAACGCAATAATCATAAATTAAATATTTATAAAATATACTCATTTATTCATCCCTATCAGCATCAACTTGTTCGTCGATTAAATTTGATTCACATTTTTGTATTTTGCTAGGAGTCGATGTCCTTTGCAAAGAGTTAAATGACTTATCAGTCTTTTCTAATAAGTTTTCACCGTCTGTCAGATTTTTACTGTTCCTAAGCATTTCTTGTTTGTTTGATTTCTTTGAAAACGCTAACTCCAGATCAATTTGACTATTCCTCAATTTGGCTTGTAAATGTCGTACCATCTTGTCAAGTAAAAACAAGTGTTCGTCGGTTTCCTCCGGAATGTATTTCCGTGTAAAGTCGGCTAACTTTGTGACATATTCGGCATTGTGTCCGGCATGCCCGCGTGACGTCACAATTTGCAGCGCCATTTCTTCCATGCTATCAGGTGGTCCCATGTAAAGATCACAGTCGGAGGTGGCGGTGTACACTAGGACAGGAAATGGATCTCGTTTTGATCGTCTCTCAAAGAAATCTAAGGTATATGTTACATAACCTCCCAATCTCATCTCACGGTTTGTCAAGGATGCCATACCAGGCTCGATTTGATCACCCTTCAATTCGTACACTATACCCCACAATACACTCTGTAAACGATAGAAGAAAGGTAATCAACAATTAATACAATTGATCAATTAATTAAATTAATACAATTGATAAATTAATACAATTGATACAAATAAATTAATGCAATTGATACGAAACAATTAATACAATTGACACGAATCAATTAAAACAATTGATACGAATCAATTAATACAGATCAATGAATACAATTGACACGAATCAATTAATGCAATTGATACCAATCAATGCATGCAATTGATACGAATCAATTAATACAATTGATACGATTAAATTAATGCAATTAATACGAATCAATTAATACAATTGATTCGAAGCAATTAATACAATTAATACGAATCAATTAATACAACAATACGAATCAATTAATACAATTAATACGAATCAATTAATGCAATTGATACGAATCAATTAATGCAATTGATACGAATCAATAAATACTAACAATTGAAACACATTTGTGTTACTTTCAAAATGTTGGCAGTAAGAATGAGCAGGCTACAATCGTATTTTTATTTTTAAAATTACAGCTAGTCGAACTGAACTGTGTTTTTTAAGCGTATCATTTCAAATTATGTTTAGCTCAAAATTGTATTGTACTGCACTTGTATTACCTGCTTCTGATAAGCTTAGAATATAAATGAATATGGTTCTAAAGGTAAGCTGGTTTATATACTAGAATACTAACAACTACCTATATTTTTAATAGGCCTACGCCGTGTTTTAAAGTTTGTTTTAAAACATCATCAACTGCGTTTTTCTTTCAGAGTGTTCTATAGCTGACGGGCCAAAATCTTCATCAAAATTTGAATTATTGAGCTTTAATGCCCTATATATTCAAACAGGATATATTATCTGCTTACATCTATGGAGTATAAACAGAAATGTCAACGCAGTCTAAATTAAATAAAGGGCAAAGCCCTATTTTCGTGTTATCTCTTAATCTCAAACTGAAAATTAACGGCCTGGAAATATGTTTTTTGTTAACTTCGCAGCTCGCAAGGGATCTTTTTTTTATTACATAGGATGTATTATTCATCAACGTGGCAATAATTAGCAACTGATATAAATAAATAGATATAATAGCAAACGTAAGTAGAAACGATCTACCGTTGGCCAATAATAAACCTATCGTACGTCATAGCTTCTACTCCCATTAAGCAGAATGGCCAAGCCCTATATCACGTGACGTAGTCTATACTTGAGGAAAACCACATGTATTGTGTACCGACAGATGATGCAAGGCAGTACATACACAAACTAAACAGTATGTGTAAATAAATCATCTTCGACTAGCCTAATATCAGCAAGCATAACATTGACGGCTTAAACAATACCATACTTCAAATAACGGTTCTAACTACTTAAGCACTAGGATAGCGAATGAATATTGTTAAAAGCACTTACCGTTTCATCTATCACTAAGGTGGCGACCCTCCCAGGCTGTTAACATAATACAAAATAAAGTTGGATTTATTGGTGGTTTATTCAGTCTCAGTAATATCAATCGATGTACAAATATTAAACACAGAGAACATTAATTCCATATAGGCCTACAGATTATAAATATACCGAGAAGATAGAATAAATGAAGCTGTGCATGGGCAATATGTCCAAGTAAGGATATTAAACAATTGTCAAATAAGCCAGATTTATAGCCTATATGAGCTATTACCGGTCTATTAAATCCCCGATCCAAGTCAGTCAATATAGACATGCATATAAGCTTATAAAAACACTAAACATTATTATGATTCTGTGGCAATAAACAAACAATAAATATCCGAGTGAGTGGCCTACCTTCTCTGGGGTACCACGATGTGTTGTATTGCCTTGCCAAAACCGTCTCTTATATCCTTTGATATAGCCATATTGTTTGGACGTGTAGCTGATACCCGGCTTCCATGTGAGAGATCCGTAACCGAACACCCAAACACTCTTCTCATTGTCAACTGGCGTATTTTGTTTCATCGTAGATTAAGGTCTCTTCCTTCCTAGATCTATCAACAAGTGTTCAACCATAGGTATGTATACAACCTCTTAATATAGCGGAGTGCCCTGACCTCGAGTATGCTTATGACGTCACAGAGGTCAATGGTTCACCAAACAAAATCGATTTCCGGGCAAGTATGTGATCCGATTGGCTGTCAGTCTTCAGCGCTATTCGATTTCATCATCCCGCTTCCACTGTTTAATTCGGCTGTCATTCTGTCAATAGGCAGTTGCATCATCAAATATGTAGTTCCCCTATGTTTTTTTCTCAATGAAATAACTCGCAAGTTAAAGGATATAGGTAGAATATTAACATGACACCGCCTAAGGACAACTACTCAGCAGTGAAAATCGACTGAATCTGCCTGACAGCTGTTGAGAAGCGCTCACAGGAGATGTACTGTAGTCAAAAGTGTGTCCATTCACCGATTTTTACAGACCAAGACAGTCTGACGTCAAGGGCTGCATTTGACCTGAGAAAGTCATTACAACTGGGTGAATCCAATCTTTAGTAAGTCTTCTGGGTTGTTGGGCTGTCGTACATTTTGGCTTCCTATAAAGGATATTTTCCCTACGTCTATAAACCTATGTCACATCACAAAAGAACTGTGCTTTTCTTATTCAAACACAACAAAGGTGCCCAAAAGTCAAATATTAATAGGCGAACCCTGAATTCAAGTCTACAGGCTTACTCTATAAAGTGTTGTTACTGGGACAAACATCAACTGTACGCCTCCATCAATGTGCTCTCTCCACTGACTTAGTACCGTTCTATTCTAGACCAGAAACACTGCTCTTTTATCCAAAAACGAACCGGATCCGAATTATATGTTTATGGTCGTGAGTCTTAACCCATTTTTGTGTTTGGTTGTTTTTTCCATTACACAATAATTGCACAAATAGCTAAAATATTCTGACGTCTGAGTGAAAATGGGATGGAAAATTACCAAGATATACAGAGAAAGAGTTAGAACAGCTACATTATCACGTGATCAGAAGGGCGGGTAGGTGCAAGGGCACCATGGGCATATGGAGATAAATAGAAGCATATCACGTGAATTATCCGCGATGTTCAGCTGCGACCGCGAAACGCTCCCCAAATTTGCCACGGAATTAGGTTAGGAGTTATTTAAGAAGATGCTCACTTTTCGGTTAGGAGGTCAGGTATTGTTACAAAAATAGATTATCAGAGACTGTCGTCAGAAACAATAGACATACAACAAGTACATGGTATATATAGTTAATGATGTAAATTTAATTACATAACTGTATATAATTGCAGTCTTATTATTGCTATAAAACACGTAGTAGACCGACATGACCCGTACATAGCTGCCAAGAAACAAATATGTTCTATGACACCGGTATGTTCTATGGTTCACTTGGCCTTCCTCCAAAACCGCCGAATTACTATTCATTTACCGTCTTCGCTATATAAATGTTTACAAGATTTGGACAATGAATAACAGCTTTTCATGTTTGCAATCGTTGTTTTTGTGTGCTTTAAACGTCACAGAAAGATTAGACTGTATAGATCTATATCGATGTTAAGGTCTTGCTGGAACCCTTTGGGCTCAAAATAGACAAAAAATATGTTTATGACTCAGATTAAAAGTAAAAAATTCTAACTTTATGCTATTGAAGTTATGTATGGCAAGATAGACTGAGAACAGTTATCCCAAAATGGTTTGAAGCTGACCATGAAACAAAATTTAACTGATCCATTTCATCAGCAGTTACATTATGATTTGATATCCTCTTCCAAATATGCCTTTTACTTATGTAATAAAGATAACTTTAGTTTTGAGAAATATTTGATTAACTGACAGCCATCTTCAAGACAGACTATTTATTATTTAGAACCTCCAACCACAGGTTACCAGACAGGAATTAGGTGGTGTGTTATGGCACGTGAAAATCATTTTTGTTCACTCTGTAATGAAGGCTATATTGGGGATGAATTTCATATTATTTTTGTCTGTATAGCCATTTGGGTTATTAACGAAATCAATGAATTCCGAGGTGTTAGTATTTTTTCCAAATGTCTTGAAAATGAATAATTTGTTCAATAACCCGTCTCAACACTTTTTTCTTAATTTAGCAATATTTACCAAACATGCTTTAAAATCAAATGATTATGCTATAAAAAGCATTTGACTTGTATTATTTGACTATCTTTTGTTAAACACTGCTGCCTGCTATGTAAATGGATTGTAAATGCGTTACCCCTTATACAATGAAGGTATACCGGTCAGGGTGAATAAAAGAACTGAATTGATATGAAAAAACTAATTCGAAATTCCGATTGCAAATAGCTAAACTTAAGACTATATTCAGTTTTCCATTGAGAATACTTAAGTCGTTGACAAGGTGTTGGAGATTATATTATTGGATTATCGCGCGATAAGAGGCTTCCCGCGGACTTCAACAACACTGTCTGAAAATATTGTAATATAACACATTTACTAAACGGAGTCAGTAATCAACCATGTCTGCCTGGTAATTCTGTATTCCATCTGAGCTATTTATATTCAAGAGATCGGCTAACCAACCCACTGTGCGATAACTCAATCAGGTTTGACAAGATGTGGTATACAATTATTTTATTGTGCAAAATGCGTTTTAATCCGATTATTTTAAGAATTCAAAATTAAAAACATTACAACAATACAGGTTTATAATTCTTCATTCAATTCTAACCATGTGTAAAGCATCCTCTGAGCCTGTCTGGCGACATACTGAAGGAAAGGTGCTATTTCTGCCCGCCTAACTTAAATTGCCAACTGCATGGTACTTAAGATTTTGGGCAAATTCTACATAGAAACCGGTTTATTTCTCGAAAACTATTCATCGTACAACCATCAAATTTGTAGCATGTTTAAGAGCACAATATCGGCATCATAACGACACCTCATTTTTAAAAAATATGTCTCGAAAGATTTATTTTGTATTTTTGTACGATTTCATAAGGTTGGGCAAACAAAAATTCTACTGAGATCGTTCTAAGCCAAATATCAAAACAATGAAACACCGCTTTTTTTTTTTCAGTTCAAGGCATATTTTATTAGCTCTGAGAACAAAAATGATTCATGTGGTGTTTTAATAATTGCACTTTGAGAAAAAAACCACCAAAATGCACTGTAGTTTTTTTCCTGTCTATATGAAATCAATTTGCAATATTTTGAAAATTATTATTTAATTTTTTCCCTCATTCACATATTTCTAATCCTGAGTATCCAAGCTTTCAAAAATATATACATATATACAGTTCAGGTCTATATTCCTCGTCAAAATAGGCTGACAAAAGTATCTTTCTCAAAACTGAGCCAGGGTTCCAGCAACTAGAAAACCTTAAAACTGTATCCAAAGCTCCGAATAAATTCTATTCTAACCATAAAAAACGCAACCTATAGACTCCAGCTAAATAATCTTTTATTTAAATTTTTTTTTAGAATATTGATTGGCTGAATGGTGTTGTAGATGGCCGATATTTACAGCTGGCGATTTGGTGCCTGACTCGTGGTTTCGATTCTCATACGAATCATCATGTCAGGCTACAAAACTTAATGAACTATAAATGAACGGTTTGAACTTTTAGAGATTGTTATCCCCAAATTACGACAAATTACACGAAAGTTATCAAGGTATATTTACAATCTCAGGATATCAGGCTACTTGGTACAATTTCATAATAGAATATAGCGGTATGTCGCATACCTTGCTTCCTAGGACGAAAATGTGAAATTTCTTAGTTTGCTAAATATCTTATATTGTTACACAAAATGCCAAAGTTTAATTGTTATATTAACGGTAAAGTCTTGAAATGCCATCTTTAAGAAAACAATAACAATACGGGTAACACAAAGCTGTTAAGCCTACTTTTTTGTTTGACCTTGTTCTATTGGCAAATGTCGAATAAGTAGGTCAGCCAAGATAACCTGTAAACATGGACCAATCTGACCTGGTTTTCCTGTACCGTCACACCTTCATGCCATAGGGTCAATTCGAACATAGTGCAGACTAAGATTTCGGACTTTTTCTGTACATTTAATTCAATAATATATTTTATAAATGTAGAGAGACCACAGACAATTAGTTCACCCAAGGATTGGAATTCGCTTCCCCGGCATTATGTGCTTGTCTCGCTCTAAACCAAAACGATAGGCTGCATACAGTTACTAACCAGCAGCTATAATTATCTGAATTAATGTATATATGTGATGTCATCGTCTGGAAAATCCTGCTTGTTCTGTCCGGAGATAAATATAGTGTTTTCTCCACGAGAATCCTCGAGTGTCGAAAATCAGTGAATTGGCATAGTACAATGTTTTGGGCTAATTCCTACATTAGCCCTACACCATTCCTATCTAAACATGTGCTAGAGGGCCTCTTAGTATATATAGTTTTTATATCATTTTTTTCTCTCGATAAACTGGACCCAATTACATCATATATAAATAGTCTTTTGCCTATATCTTCAATATTTCAATGGGCGATAACTTAAACATGTTAGCTCGATTCAGAAATTCGAATAAAACTTGAATTTAAACGTCAGGAAAGAAAGTAAGAAGTGGATGAAGGCAAGTTATTGTGTCTAGTGTATCTTAAAAAAATCAAAGAAAAACCAAATTTATATATATTTAGAAACCGGCATTACATTTTCAACCCCCTCACACAGGTTGACACAGACGAAGGAATTAGCCATATACATTTTGTCAGGTCAGGTCAGAATTGGTAATTCTGCATATGTGAAATTCTTTTTGCCATTATTTTACTTATGTACAATTCTTTCCCACATTTGTGAAATTCTCTTTTACATATGAGAAAAAGATTTTCACATATGTAAAATAAAAGTTCATTATCACTGCTCTAAGGGCAATAGAGACTAACATATCAGAGATAAACGCTTTAGTTGAGATAGGATTTCTCCCCGCGGGGCGCTGCGAAAACATTGCCTGTCACAGTCTCCATTGCCCTTAGAGCAATGTTAACATGGCTAATGTCATCTATCACGCATACAAACCACTGCCAGTTTGTGAAATTTGGGCGCAAATTCATTTTATTCGCCAAAGTGCGATTGATGCTGCGAGGGAGAAGTCTGTAATTGCCAGCTAACATGGATTTACTTTAGATATGTACTTTGCCATTTTTTTTCTCACATATGTGAAAAAAGATTTGTACATATGTGGAAAAGAATTCTACATACGGAGCCCAGTCATGACAAACATTACCTTTGTAACTCGGGATGGAAGAAAACATCAACTAGTGTCCGGCAGGCCTATTGGGTTTTATTTTTGCCGAAGCTTTTTTAAATGACCAATGTGGGTTAATCTCTAATCCTGTTACCGTATCACCTTCTGCTCAACTTTGTAAACTTATATAAAAGTAATATCTGTATGACCAACACAAAACTGAACTATAGTGACCCTTCAGTTTGTTACTGGGTCATCTGTTCTTATCCCTGTTTAAGCTTAAGTTTGACCGTCCATGTACATCAATACATTATAAGTGTTAGCCCGGCTATTACCAATGGTCATGGGACGAATCCCCGGTGCATGGAGACATGTACATTTTTCTTTCTCTAAAGTTGTAAAAATATATAAATACATTATCCTTGTGCCAATGTGATTTATCATTAGAAATATATACGTTTCTTATATCCTGGAACATGAATTGGCTAAGGTCCACAACTGGTTTTCGGCGAACCGCTTATCATTAAACGTAAAGCAAACGAAATATTTTATAGTTAAATCTAGAACTAACAGGAAAATAGACACTTTACCTAAAGTAACTATAGCTGGAAATGAGATTGAACATGCATGTTTACCAATTTAAAATTCTCGGAATATATTTTAATGACGAACTGAATTGGAGCTTTCATATCAATTACATTTGTCGGACAATTTCCAGAAATGTTTGCGTACGTCATATTCGAGATTCTCTCAACCAAAAAACTCTCTTCATTCTCTTTTACTCTCTTATTTTTCCATATATTTATCATATGGGAATATCTTGTTGTGCAACACTTATAAAACTCATTTACTGTCATTATAACTACAAAAGCGTGCTATTCTCACGATTTCATTATCTATAGTCGCCTGGAGCATACTTTACAATTATTTATTAAGCATCATATTCTCCCACTTGATCAGTTAAATATATATATACCATTCTATTGTTTGCTAAAAAATCTGTCCACTATAAAAATCTCATTCCAAATGCCTTTTCTAACCTGTTTGTAAGACAAGCTATAATATATACCAATACGGAACCAGAACTACATCAACCAATTTATATCGACCTTTCTTACGA
>JAUELC010075353.1:0-18949 GCA_031471745.1 Cryptochiton stelleri
TACTTTGAGCAGCTCCTGGTCGCAAAGTAGACAGCCTAGCAGACGACTGTCGCATCAAATCAAACTTCCGGGACCAAACAAAGGGGAGATAATTTGACGGGGAGCAAAATAAATGTAATATTCAGCGTGCAATAATACTATCATCGAAAGAAATCGTGGATTGTCATCATTTGCTGTATACCACGTGACTGGTTCTCGACTAATGAGAACGAAACAATTTGACATGAGGTATAACAAATTGTTTTGCGTCCTTGTATGTTGTCATAGTGTGTTGCCAGTGATGTTGAGGATTGTTTATACTTTCAGAACTTACAAAAAGGTGGGGATGATTCATATTTTAGGTGATTTACAGTACCACCATTAACTCCACCGTTGATTTACAATTCCAAGTAAATAATTGAAGTTTTTTATTGATTTATTATAGGTGAGATATTCAAGCCTCCCAGTCGTAATGTCCACCCTAGATTACAGACCTTGATGGAAAGATATAATGACAACAACGACGACACCTTGGAAACTACAAACAATGCTGATAACCACAATAAATTTCCTATAATGGGGTATAGGTGGCCTTACAACAAACTATCTTCAGGACAAAAATCTGCAGCACATTTACCCAGTATGAATGGAAATAATGCTGACTTAACAGAATCATTGCTGATGCCACAAAATGGAGTGGGTAATGGCAGCCTTCAGAGTGACACAATGTCTTCCAATGGAGAACTATCAAAAGAGGAGGAACAGAAGAAATCTTTAATGGATTCCCAGGAACAGAAAGATATCAGCTCTCTAATACAGAAGTAAAAAAATTGTCATGTGACTTATAATTTACATGTAGTTTCTTATAAAAAGATTTGTTTTTCATCTGCACTTATTTATAATGCTGCTTCCTAAAGCACACTTTAGCGGCTTCAATTAACACAGTAGTTGGGACTCCAACCTGATTTTAACTATATTTCTTTTCATATATTTACTTCATGTTTTAGGTCACGCACAGACTACTTCTCTTATTAAATATCAAGTGGTTGGTGGGAACTTCCTGTTCCCTGTCGAAGAGCAACACACAGCTGATATGTTGTGGCATCTAGCTCTGTCAATTTATCGTATTGTACCAGGTATTATGTCCTGTACTTGTAGCTTGTCAAGGGTTGTTTCCTTCACCCAATGGACCGGTATTCCATCATATGAGTGAAATAAAGGCCTAAAGCCCCATTTAAACAATCTTATTTACTGGGGTTACAGATGCCACTTAAATTTGGAGAAAAACAAATCTTCTATGTAGTTCAATCAACTAATTTAACCACAAATAATCAATTGGAAGGTCAAGACAGTATAGCTGATTAAATTTTGGTAACTGGGTCCACTTCCACAAAATGTTGTACGATAAAATAACATCACGTTATTTAAAACTCTACATGTTAAATTGTCTCAAAATATATTTTGTCATGCGACAATCACATTTTGTGAAAATGTCTTCTGCAGGCAAAGCTTATATGCTTTTGCCACAGAATTTGTCTGCCAGCTAGGGATTACTTATGAGTAAATCCGTGTCTATTGTAGGAGGACTGTTTTCCCTAAAACCACTCCATCTTACACCCCACCCAAAATAACAAGCAGAGTTGTTGCTGGTTTATTGTGGAAAAAATCCTCAGAAACTTCACAGAATGCCTCAGATCAGATTAATGACGTCTCACTGTGAGCAATTGTTGGTAGGATTTAAAAAAATGCAGTGGTTTCACTGCTTTTACATTTAGTTCAAATGCACTTACTTTCTTTAATTATCTCAGCTTGTAATACACATTGCAGTTAATACTATGCTTTCCGTTTATTACTTTGCTTTCATTTATTAACGTTTTACAGCAATTTGCATGCTGCTGTATTGCAGACAACATTTTTGTTGCATTATTGTTTCTGCTGTGTGTTATATCTAAATAAGCATGCTGCGATCAAAGATTTACATTTCGTTTAGGGCCCATTGTCATGAAAGTTTGTAAGACAAACTTCTTTTGGTAAAGAATAACACCCCAGGTTAAACTTCTATAAGGTGACTTAAAAACAGTGTGCCCTGGTGCCTGGATTTTTCTTTGTCTTCAAATAAAATCTGTGTATTGTAAATCACTTAAAATTTCATTGACTAATCACTGTCACCGTTGTGAAAGCATTATAGCCTGTAAACAAATAAACTTATGAAAAATCCTGATTCTCCCTAACTGAAAAATTGTCATCCGACTCCCAGGTATTATTTCAAAGTCCTTTACATAGCTTCTAACTTAGTAAATTTTTTGGTTGACATTTTAGGTTATTAAGGGTATGTACAGTATGTCTTGTATTGATGGGGGACATGTTTTTCTTTTTACCAATATTTATTAAACCGAAAAGTTAATTGGGGCCAAGAACCTGGGGGCTGTTTCACAAAGTCATTGCAATGTTACACGCAGTTGCTATGACGCCCAGTGCTGAAGGCGTTGGGTCACCGCGACAACTGCGTTTGCGGAACGTTGTGAAGGATTATGAAACAGTCCCCTGCTCCACAAAGCAATCTCAGCCTTTATTGAATCTCAATTACCATGGTGACTTGTACTGAAGGTACGTGTATTGTGCCTTCATGATTCATGTACAAGGACTGGAATTGCTCTGTTCTATCATAGTATTGTTTGTTAAAACTACTGTAAGGACAATTTATTTTTAATAACAAACCACCATCATCTTTCATGAGAGTATGACCTGGTGCCTGGATTTGCTTTTGTCTACAAATACAATCGGTGTACTGTAAATCACTTACACTTTCATCCACGAATCACTGTCACCTTTTTGCATGTAAACAAATAAATATATGATTTCTGACAAATCCTAATTCTCCCTAACTGCAAAATTGTCATCCAATTCACAGATATCATTTCCTAGTCCTTTACACAGCTTCAAGTTGAAATTTTAGGTTATTTAGGCTTATCCGAAAAAAATGGTAAGTGCAGTTACTCCAATACCTGTTTAGTCTTTGAAAGTTCAAAAGTAAAATCATATCTTTTAAATAATGGTAATTGACAAACCTTCTTGAATATAAAGTTAACAAAAAAAAAACATAATTGATAACTCTTAAATTTGAGGGCTGAAACTATTTACTAATTTTATTTATAATGTTGTCATCATATCATTTCAGATACCTCAATGTGCTGGAAATGTGAATGATTTTCTGTAAGAAAACGAACTGTTACCAATTTTGATGAAACAGAAAGTCCATAAATACACTACCTTGCCTGGGTTCTCACTTGTGTATTTCCTATCAGGAGACAATATTATCACATAAATAATGTGAAACGGTTTTTATGAAAATGGTTGAAACATGTGTACTCAGGAAAATGAGAAATGTACAAGTCCAAATGTACTCTGGATTAGGAACTTCGACCTCATTTTTAAGTTATGACGTCAAATAAAAAAATCAGACTCGATCAAAAGTAGGCCTAGTCTTTTTCAAGGCCTCAGACTATTGATATTCATCATTTGGACAGGATGTCGGAGTCCTTTTCTTTCATTCACATTGCAGAGCGCAATTTGCCACAACAGATCGGGGTCTTGTTGCCCCTTAGCTCTGAGAGAACCAGGGCAACAGGAAGCTATCTCCAACCGCCAGCTGTTTGAAATTACACTTCTATATGGCCAATGCAGCATGGATCTTTATATCACAGGGATTGAAGTTACACACTGCAGTCAGGACTTTGGATTTATACACAACTTCATTTTGAAATCAATTTAACTTTTTAGCCATTGTATTTATAGCAATTCTGTGATATTTAAAAACCTTATGTTATTGTTTGTGGATTTGTTTTTGACATTTTTTTGTTGTTAATAATTTACTATCAATTCCGTCCATATTTGCGATATTGTACGTTGTGATCTTATATACATGTATACTAGTCTCCAATTTGTGTAAAATTAACATCAGGACATGTCAAAATGATGTAATTTAACTCAAGATCTTCATTTTCCTTATGGTTGTAACAAGTAGTTGTAGTTTTTGTACATCTTATATCATATTATTATGTTATCAAATAATTACGAAGAATATAATACCATTGTATTGTTGGAATGCAGTTTTAAGATTTTTCGTGTTCATGCAAACATAAGATCAGGAATGTCAGTTGTTGAAAATACTCATTCCTGGTTCAACTTTCAGAAAAAAAAATCTTAGTAACCAATGATGGTGTTGTACTTATGTATACTCAAATCTCTTCCTTGGTAATAAAATGGTCATTGGTTGATTGGTGTTTAATGCCGTGCATAAGGGTATTTCATTTATTGACGGCAGTGTACTCCAACAGTTCATAGCCACACTTAGACAGCATAACTGTGGTCGGAATTTGCTGCCAGTCTGTTTCCAGACAGCTTAGGGAAGGCCTATATCTCGATAATAAGGCAAAAATTCAGAAAGTTTTAGAACTGGTCCGGCGAAATTCAGCTTTTCTTCTCGCCAAATATTGATTTCTAATTAAACTTTACCTTAGCGGAGAGCTCTAGCCACCACCAAATTTCCCAGAAATGTAATCCGGCGTGAGCTTTTTTAACATAAACTTTTGAATCGAGACGTGATCTGTTTCATCGCCATGTTTGAAAAGATTGATGACGTCACAGCGCCTCGACATTTTATATTTTCTTGGAACAGTCTGCTGCCCTGGTTAGCTGACCTGTCAAATCACACGGCGTCAAATTGCTCACCTTTTAAAGCAAAGTCAATTGAATGACGATCTCTGATCTTCTCATACAGGTTTAGAATAGTAATCCTATCCATTTCCCAACGTTTTCGATTGTCGCATAAACGAGCCTATACGCACATGTCAAGTTGAGAGGTCAGCTGACCTGGGTAAGCAAGACTGTTCCAAGAAAATATAATATGTCGAGGCACTGTGACGTCATCAATCTTTTCAAACATGGCGATGAAACTGATCGCGTCTCGATTCAAAAGTTTATGTTAAAAAAGCTCACGCTGGATTGCGTTTCTGGGAAATTTGGTGGGGGCTAGAGCTCTCCGCTAAGGTAAGGTTTAATTAGAAATCAATATTTGGCCAGAAGAAAAGCTGAATTTCGCCGGACGAGTTCTCAAACTTTCTGAATTTTTGCCGCATTATGGAGATATAGGCCTTCCCTAAGCTGTCTGGAAACAGACTGCTTAGGTACCTAGGCTACGTCTCGATCAGACCCTCGCAATATCGATAGTTCTACTGCGTCTGTCATTTCCTGGCATCGGTCATTTACAAACATCTATTCCTAACATCTCAGCTGTCATTTCCTGGCATCAAGACATTTCTGACGGTAAACCAGTATTTTAAGTGCAAAATGAAAATTAATTTGGATTTAGTTTGCATCAATTTTTCATCTACATTGTACATGTAATTGTTTATACATAATTTTTTTTATGGAAATGTAAAGATTTGTTTTTCATTATTAGAATTTAATAGTCATACAGAATAATTTTTTTACAGGTGTAAATATTGATCACCTGAAAATATCTTAATATTAAATATGTTGTTGATCTATCTTTAATTCATTTTTTTTATTATTTTTAAAATATTTTTTGGATAATGAATAGGACTTGAGATGGAGACCGGAAAAGTAACAATGGTGATTAATGGTGTGACGGTTCAGATGGATACTGAGCTGGCGGAATATTACAGCAGAGGTGGGTTAAGCATTAATATGAATTTTGCACAGAAATGCATGTTGTACATCCCTAGAAGAAAAAAAACTCCCATGAATGAACACAAGATATTTAAGGTTACACATTTTTCTCCAATAGGCCCATTGATTCCTTTCAAAATTTCTCTCAGAGACCTAGTATTCTTGGCCGAACTAATATAGGGTTTAATTGTATGTTTTGTCCAGGGGTGGCAGGTGGTTACTTTTATAATATATATAACCTCATGATAATGCAGCTATATTATGGGGAATGCAATCCTGAAGATCATAATTAACTCAATAATGGCCTAGCCAGTACCTTGAACTAATCAGATAAGAAGAAGCATGTTTCCTTGATGATAAAATAATCTGTTCAATTAATAATGCAATTTTTATTGTTGCAGATCCTGAGAGTTTAATAAAACTTGTTGAACAGACTTCGGCAAAAGAGGGTAAGAAAATAGTAGTTGTTTAAATTGCATATCTATCAGAGGGGTAAATCTTCTTTTGCCTGATTTCAGGTTTTTTCTTAATGTTTTTGCCTGATTTCAGGTTTTTTGCTCACTCTTGCTGAAAAACAAAAGGGTTTTCGGGTTTTCTATCCAACATCTGTTTACACCTCTGATCTGTTTAACATTATCAGAAGTTTTCAGAACAATTAAAGAATTTTTGTTTTAAACGTTTCTCCTAATTGTTTTCTTATGAGCGTTCTCTTTAATATAATTTAAATGTTGAACAGATTAACTGTATGACGTTATCTTTTTTTTTTATTCTCTTACAGATCAACGTTCAACCGAATTTCCGAAGGAACCTGTAACTGTACCAGCAGATGTGGCAGGTGAGTAGAAGCAAAGGATGACAATTTAAATAAACCAAATCATGCTGTGGCTTATGACATATTAATATCCATTGTCCTGTGTAGGTATGTTTTAATATCTGTACAAATGGGTTTGTACTGTCTTTTAAAAGCATTTAATTGACTTAATATCGGGAATTCCTAGAAAATTATTTAAAAAAGAATTAAATCCTATATGACAGGTTAAATTGAATTATTTCTCTGTTTACTTGTATTGCTGACTTCATTAAGAAATGTGTGTACTTTAAAAATTGTAGATGCATCACAAGCCAACCTCCCCCAGACAAGTTCGTCTGATGCGATACGTGAGTACTTTTCTCTGTACCTGTATATTGATCAAATATTTATATTCAATTTAAGTATCTAATCATAGTAATGACTAAATAGTGTTGAATACATGCAGGTTTTAAATATTCCAGCAGGGATTTTTCGTGAACACAAATGTACAACAATAATTATTTATTGTTTTTCAGCGTTGACTTTTTTATTTTAGACTAAATAAATTGTTGTACTAAATATTATCTGATATTTGTGTATTTGTAGAGAAGCTGATCTGGACACCAATGCGTACGAAGTTGTTAATACAACAAAGAAAAGAAAATGAAGATTGCTTCAATAAGAGTAAAATAAGTCATAAAAATATTTGGAAGAACATAGCCAAAAAACAATAAGTACATCAACTAAATAAAATTAAGAAATGCATAATACGGTTATATGGATTTCAACTTAATAAAATCAAGAAATCTATTACCTAAGATAAAACTTTAATTTGTTTATCAATTATTTGTTTCAGACAACATCGCCATTAACTTATTTCATCATGTATCCTCTTGCAAAAGTCTAGAGAAGAATTTAATTAAAAGAATTTGAAGATTGATATCGGTGTGAATTGCGTTTTCTATTAATCTTGTTACACAAGGGTAAGCTACCAAAATGAAGGTCAGTCAGCTTACGCTGATCTTATCTAGGCTCCTCTAACAATACATGTTTAAAGAAAAAATATTACAAACATAAAATGAAACAATCTACAAAAAGAATTAACATTTTATTTCAATAGGGGCAATTTATTTTAATAGGAGTTGTCACAAAGCCCACATGCAGAAAGGTGTGCCGATGGATGATGCTTCAATCTTCACATATTGACATGTATTTGTAAACTAAACTTATAATTAAAATATATCAATGTGAACTCGAAAAAAAAATCAGTTCCTAGAATTGTTATTTAAAAGTAATTCTATTCGATATGTTTCTTCGTTAATTTTCATTTAATGTAGGCAAGCATTATCAATGGTGCAATTATGTGATAAATTATGTAATTAATTAAAGTATTTTCATTTTTGTTTATTTTCAGGCAATACCAGCCAAAAGATTTCTTTTAACATGAGCGGCCCTGTTTGGCATGCCTGCTCTTTGGTATTCCATGAGGTCAACCTGTTGATGGTCATCTGTATCTTCAGGATATTCCTCTGTGAGGTCGCTTTGTGCCAAACAAAAATTGTGCAGCACACAGGCAGCTGTGACAATCCTTGGAACTGATTCAACGGAATTCACATCGATATATTTTAATTTTCTCCATCTCCCTTTGAGTAAAGCAAATGCTCTTTCAATTATTTGTCGTGCTGATGAATGTCGATGATTGAAGCTCTTCTGAGGATCTGTCAGATGCCCGTTGTCTCGAAATGGTGGAATGAGCCAACTGAAAACAAAATAAAAAAAGATAAAAAAAGACTAAAAAAACATCATGATGTCAAGGCTGCTATGGAAAAATGAGGATATATGTACCTTTCTAATGGATAGGCAGAATCACCCAGAAGATGCGAATCTGCTGGAAATAGCTCATTAGCCTTTGCTGCTAGTGGACTGTTTCGAAGAACTCTTGCGTCATGCACACTTCCGGGCCACCCCACATATATGTCTGTAAACTGACGATTGTGATCACAAACAGCCTGTGGGAGGGGAAAATTCTTATTCTGTATTGTTTCATTTCTGATTTGGTGCTCATTTTCAGTTTATTTTTATAACTTGAAGATAATTTTTATGTTATCGATTTTTTTAATCTCTTCAATTATTTTTAGTTTGACAGAATTTGACTTTATTTTTATATCAGTTATTTTCGATGTCCGTAATGCAGAATCATTTGATCTTTCAAAAAACTTTTCATAGTTTTCACAAGTTAATTACTGTTTCAAAAGAAATGAACAGTATGTTCTGTTTAACAATTTACCAAAAGTATATCTTCCTTTTAAATATTTTTATAGTTTGTTTTGTTTTGTTTTATAGTTTGTGTTGTAGTTTGCTTTATTCTTAGCTCTTGCCAATTCATAAGTTTACTTGTGCATTACCTGTAAAACTATTGAGTGGAATTTCTTCCGATTTACGTAACTTGAGGAGTGCACAGCGGGGCATTTTATAGGGATGTGGCACCCGTCAATTGCACCTATCACCCTCTGTATTCGGCTGTGGGATTCAAAATCCTCGAAGATGGGGAGAATGGCTGCACCTATGTAGACAGATAAGAATTATGATGTAACATAAATAACTAAGTGTCATAATGTACATGTAAATTGTTACTAATGGTTTTTTTTTTAAAAAGCAGAATGGAGACAAAATTGTGATTATGTGCTGAAGTCAATACCTGAGGGCCATTTAATCAGGTCGGAATTCATTCCTACCAATGCTGTGCACATTCGTTTGAAGCACAAGTGGGCTGTGGACATGGACACACCAAAACGGTCTGCCACTGACCTGTACACTTCCTGGTTACTGATACACCATATTGCTATCAGAATTTGTTTTTCACTGTCCACTGGTGTTTTGCCATGCTTATTTATTGTTGGTATGGCACCTTTCGTTAATATCAATGGCAGCAATAATTCTAGGGATTCTCTTCTCATTCTAAAATGACTCCTAAAATCGTCCATTGAATACATTGGTATTACACCTTCAAAGTAATTATTGATTTTAAAGCGATTTCGACGTCCAGTGAATTGTGAAAAACAAATATCATCATCATCATCGTCTTCTTCCCCTATCAACATCTCTTCTGTGCTATTGTCCAAAAACATTTCTGCTAGACTCCATAACTTTATAAGGCTGTTCCTATCCATGTTTCTAATCCCCTTATTTGTTGAGTGATGTATCGGACGCTACTGTACGAACAACATAACGCAGAAAATATTGAGGAATTACGATCTCTTCATTCATTATATAAATATTTGTAAAAAAAATATATATAAATAAACAAATGAATAAAAAAAAAAAGGGGGAGGCAATTTTTCAGATCGCTCTTACAGCTCTGATTATTTCCCTTGTGTTGACATCGGCATGTACGTGTAGGATTTTTTAGTGTTTTTTTTATACTGTAGGAAAGACAATTGAGCATATTTTTGGAGAAAATAACAGATTTGTTGATAATCTATGGAACTGTTGTGAAATATAAACAAAATAAACAACTGTTGATCTTTTGTTGTTAAAAAAACTAATTTATGTTAATGCAGCGTTGAGTTTTTCGATGTGTGTCCGCCATGTTGACAGGTGGTTGTCTAGCAACGTCCTGTACGATTTGTCATCGAGCGTTGCCGGCAAGGCCGGTCGGCGACACCGCCAAATCGTAAGCACCCCAGATCTATAGTAGGTACACAGCTAGCACCCTTAGTTTGGTAAATTTATAGTAAACATTGCTGTTATAAAAATATGATACGTGTAAACTAGAAATGATCAGGTAATACAGATATGAATAAACTACTTTATTTAATTTTCAAGCTCTACCAGTAAATATTCAAAGTAAATGTTAATAGGGTAACAGATATTGGATATTCAGCTTGTATATAACAATTACAAATTAATTTTTAAAGCATGACTCCCGTGCAATTCATCCAAACCAGGAATCAAGAAAACTGGCCCACATGCGCTCGATGCACCTTCTCGTTGTTATGACCCAAACAGATAGACAACAGATAAATACGATCTATTCAGACAAACACACAGAAATACATACTACACAGTGTACAATAACACCACACATTGATAAATATCATGCCATGCAAATACAAGGTATGCTTACAGTATGCAATTTTAACTTTTGTGCATCGGACATAATTACACGACCAGGTATAACAGAAGGGAGCACAATAAGCAGGCACAACAATACAGTCATTCGTGATAATTCATGTTTACATGGACATACAGTTATATATTTACATCATCAATGCGGCAAACATTCTTCAACAGTTTTGTTCCCATAAGTTTCAACTGGAAAAAAAATATAAGAGGATATATTCAATCGAAATATATGTGAAGAAAAGATAAATTAAAATAAGTGCCTCCAGTTATCTGGGAGCGCTAAAAGTGGCTAAATGAGAAGACAATTTACTGCACATATTATCTCTGTACATTTGTTGACGTTTTACTACCAAGATGCGTTATGATATGTTATCTGACAGGTTATTAAATCAATTTTAACTATCGATGTTCAATTTTGTAGTGTATAGAAAGGAAAGCAACCGTATATCAACCAAATTCAGTTATCTCCCCTTAGTGATAGTTATAACAGTAAAGATTAATGGTGGCGGCGGAAGTAGTTTTATTGGCGTTTTCCAGTCTATTATATAGGACTGATTTACGCCATAACTCAACAATGACTCGCTACAATATGGCATTTCATTTAGCATATACAAAAGAAAAAACAGTTAATACATACACCACACATCCGCAAACGCACTCACAAACTTAATTAAATCGTTTCGTGGCCACAATAAAAAGCGCAACGGGTTTCAACACTTTACGTCTGTTATGCTTTGAAGGAAGTACTCCTGTAATAGAATTGTCATGTACACCAACAATTTCCAACGAACGTTTTTGATTTGATCTGTAAAGCATTGTACTTTGAACAATTAAAGAAAAAATTGTTAACTGTCTTCTCGACTGGGCACTGATCACACAAACCAGTAGAGTGAAGACCTGTCTTGTGTTACCTGTCATTTAATGGGCTAACACCTGGCATTGCTATAAGCAAAAAAAACATCAGCTTTATTAGAGGAGAGCTGTTGGAACCCAGTATCTACAGAGGGTTGTAGGTTGTAAAATAATATGCTTTCATTAGCTGTATTCCATTCATTTTGCCACAGTAAAACAGGACATCAATTCGCTAACCTGTAAACAAACTGGTACAGAAATATCAGAAAGTGACAGGGTGTGTTTAGAAAGTTGATCGGTCATTTATACCTTGGTACAACAACAAGTGCCGGTACCCAGGCCAGAAATACCTCAGTTCAACCTTAACACAAACCGGTGATAAACTGTAAAATGTCAATTATTTTTGGTTATTTCACATAAGTATAAAGTGTTACCAAAGCCAATGTTACAGGGTAAATATGTCCAGCAAATTATAAATTTATATTAATATTATGTTTGGAAACTGGATGCCTCTATTTTGTTCCACAGTTCTGATATATATTAGCCCGCTAAACATCTACTTTTTAAAAAGTTATCAACAATTTAAAAAAAATTAGATATATGAACAAAATCTTCCAAATTTCAAATAATATCCAGATTTATCATATTACTGACTCAATTTCACAATTTGCTGTTCATAATTCACAGTTTTGTTGTAAATCTTGGATACATTTTCTTAAGCTCTAATGGTTATTTCACATAAGTATAAAATGTTAACAAAGCCAATGTAACTGGGGAAATATTGCCAGCAAATTATAAAATTAATATTTACACTATGTTTGGACACTGGATGCCTCTATTTTGTTCAACAGTTCTGATATATATTAGCCCCATAAACATCCACTTTTTAAAAAGTTATCAAAATTTAAAAAAAAATAGATATCTGAACAAAATCTTCCAACTTTTAAATGATATCCAGATTTATCATATTACTGACTCAATTTCACAATTTGCTGCTCATATTTCATTGCTAGCTAACAATAAAAAAATAATTAAAACATGTTTTAATAGTTAAAGCATTTTAATTAATATGTTAAAGATCATCTACCGGTCTGTGAAAAGTAACATGTCAATCAAGCCATGCAAAATTAGCCGAACTGGCATTACTGAAATTGACCCTTTGGTTTAAGCTTGGTACATGTAGGCAATATATCCATTATATAAAAGAAACATGCTTTAATTCATCTTTATTCCTGTAATCTATGTGGTAATCTACCGGTGTGCAAACAAATGTCAGACGATTGGCGGGGTCTATATCCTCAATTGCAACTGTAAATAGCTTGCATGGTTCGTCACAATCATTGAATAGTGTGAGTGCGGTTGCCACGGTTGAATAAAAGCGCACATATACATTTTTTCTCGGTGGAAATATGTCCAGAAATATCAAAACAAAGCACCAATTCTGTAAGCTAGCAATGTAAAAGCGTAGCTACGGGCTTTTGTTTATCTACTGGAAGGCCCGGATGTGACATGCGCACTTGACACTGTTATCTGGCTTATAGTGAGATGATCGTCTCTTTTCCGTTGAATTGGCTGTCAACTCTGAGAAAAAGCTGGGAAGCATCGATAAGCCTTGGCTACATGTGTTTCTGAACCGTCTGTATTAAATATGCTAGAATTGCTGAAGCCCCTTTGATGACCACTATTAAGTCCACCACGTCTCTTTGATTAAGGTATGTGAACATACGCAGATAAACATACGCCTATTGAACAATAGCCGACGTCGTCTTTGAGTCTACATCTCTCTGACCGAGACCGTATTCAGTAATTACAATTGGGACTGCTTTTCCTGTTTTGTGAACCGCATATAATTCAACCAAGTCTGTAAAACCAAAGAGTCTGGCTTCATTAGCACCAGTAAAGGAATGTTGAACATTATGCGAATGCTAGATATTATATGGATGGAAGGAAAATGCATTAAGATTATGTAGAGACATATCCATGAAGTCACGGACAAACCCCCAAATCCTGAAACTATCCTTGTCCGAGAATTGTACAGTTCCAGTTATGCTTGAACCAATTATTATTAAGTGTGGAAACTAAGTATGCACTTTATTTGCGACTGTTTTTTTATACTGAATGACGGTGTCCCATTTCACTGTTTTCCAGAACCCTTCAGGTTCGTTTTTGACCTCATGGTAAGTGGGAAATCCGCCAGTGTAATTGTGAATTGTCTCCAATTGTAGCAACACCATGTCAGCGCCAGCATCCAGGTTGTTTAGGAATGTTCATTCATCTACTGTGACAGTGCTCATCCAGCATGGCCAGAGTTTGCCTGCGATTTGATCAAAAGAAATAAAATGCATTGATTTCATATTCGATCAAGAAAACATGGCTGAACATATTAATTTATTTAAGTATTTAATGTATCTCTTTATTATAAAACAGAGTGCTAAAAATGAGCAATCGCTGATCCTAAAATTTTCCCGTTAGTTTTTTACTCCATAAACTTAGGGTTGTTAGTATATTACTCCCGAAATAACAATCATAACACATGGATATCAGATCCTGACACTCCATTGTTTCTTCAAAAAGATTTTGATTTCTGATACACTTACCCAATGCTAACAGTACTATAGTCATGTCTTTGCCATATCTGTCCATATCTTCTTTGTAACGATTGGTAATTTTGGCCTGAACAGTCCGGTTCCGGAAGTTATTGGGATCAGCATATCCTTTCCTATTCGGGTCTTGTGGAGCCTCGGGGAAAAGATAAATGAATATACTGATCAACTTTAAGAGCACATTACCAAAAGAAAGGGAAGTCTGTAAGAAACTCCACGCTGGAACAGAGTGAACCGTGTGAGGCTTCTTAGTTTTTTTACTACAATAACTGATGGAATAGACGACAACAGCAATGGAATGTTTCGACAAATATACCAAGAAAGATACACTGCGTCATTATGGTGTTTGGCTGTCACTATTCCTTGTAATGCGTCGATGTACGGTTTGGTCACTGACACCAGAGGCTCTGCGGGTTGTTGGCAGGCCATGTTGCATATATGGGTCAGTCTATTCCATCGATCTTGTTATGTTGTTGTGACACGTGACTGGTCAGGAAATTAACTGCCACTGCTGTAGGTGTTGACAGCTGTAGGACTTATTGCAGTTGAACCTACTTTCCTCATTCCACTGTTGGTTCTAGCTCATCCACTGACAACCGTAGGAATAGTATATTCGGGCATCTCACTTATAATGAGAACTCATTGACCCCAAGTTGATACTATTTATGCAGTGCGGAGGCGTGCGGTGCAAATTACCATTTGATAAGGAAGGCTTCTCCGCACTAATGAATGGGAACGAGGCGGAGGCGAGGCAAAGTGGGGATGGGTTCACGGGAATTGGCGACGTGTTGATGACGTCATATTGACATAATAGGTAGTGATGGGGTGATGGGGTGATGTGGAATTGATGACGTCATGACGCCACCGCCAAGGTTAGGCTGGTGATTGGGTGATGACGTCATGGGGTGATTACTTCATGGGGTGATGACGGCATAGGGTTGTGTAGGCGTGATGGGGGAATGATGACGTCACGATCGTCTGTCCAACCCAGAGAACCCTTTGAAAGGGGTATTTGTATTGAGAGTAATTTTAAGCGTGTGGGGTTTGGTGTTTGAGTTAAAAACTAAGAGAAATAAAAAAAAAATATCTTAATTAAGACAGAAGTGCAAACAAATGATAACACAAATATTAAAAGAAATAAATATACATCAATCAAGTCAGAAGTACAAACACATGTCCAGACTTTGTGGGTGGTCATGAAAAGGAACTTTGGAATTGTTAAAAATAAAAGAAGTAAATATAGCAATCAAGACAGAGGCGCAAATACATATAAAGGCTTCTTTCGTTAGATGTGGGTGGCCCTAAAAAGAGCCTTTGGACAGATGGGCTCTTCAATAGACGCACGTCAAACTCACTGTACCTATAGAATAAATTGAACCACTCGCTTCGTATATCTGGACCAATATTTTCCGACCATAAATCTATTGAGAGTAACAATGATATTATACATACGTGGAAAACAGACGTGGAAAACATATAAACCACGTTTGATTTGCTAATTTACGAAAATTTTGAAAATAGAACGTTTTTTGATTGGTCGCTGGAGACAATATTTGCAGAAAACGCCAAAATGTGTTTTAATCAGATTATGCGCCGTGAACAAAACTGCATCAATTTCAAGTTTCAGCTTAATCGCTTGAAACGTCTTGCAGAAGTAGATTTTTAAAGAGTTTATTTGACCTCTTAAAATGGCCGCCATGTGACGTCATATAATTTTTTATGAAAACATAAAGCATCGGATAAGCTGTGATCGCTGAATCATAGAGAAATACGATTGACTGTATGTTGCATATTTTCCGAGTAATAAACCATTAAAATTTTACCATTTTAGTCTCGGTTTGGCCTCCAATTGCATCTTGGTAAGGATTAGAAAATTAAAAATATCACTATCTTATTCAGCGTCCTCGATTACATATGAAACTACCTTTTATTTTTTCCTTGATAAGAATTTTAAAAAACAGATCATTTTGATTGGCCACCGTGTGAAGTAATATACTTTTATGAAAACACGACACATCAGCTGATTTTTGTGACTTACATGACAGTGAAATCCTATTGCTTATACATTGCCTACTGTACGAGTAATAAACAATTGAAAGTTTGCCATTGTAACCTCGTTTTGGCATCCAGATGCATTATGGGAAGGATTACACCATTAAATATGTTACTATACAGTTTTGAGCATGACTATCTGCTAAATGGTTCATGCAAAAACATTATAACTCAACTGGATGATTGTTTTTAAAGAAGTAACAACATTTACCAATTTTTTGTTTTAACTTTTAGAATATAATGATATTGTACACACTTGTAAGTCCTTATACTGTGTATCGATCCACTAAGATTCATTGAAATAGCTGGTTGTGTTTTAAAATGGCCCCCTAAGAACTACTTTGTGTAGGCTCAACAGTATGGTAAAGTAGACATATTTGTGGTATATTTAGGGTATTCCCCTTTAAACTAGTATTTAATATTAACCACTTGTATGGAAATCCCTTGTATGGAAATCCTCTTTTAGAGAACCAAATAATTTTTGGCGACAATAGCCCAGACGCATTTTAGAATATATTGCTTTCGAAAGTTACGGCAGTTTAAACTTTCTCAATACGGCTATTTAATTAACATGGAGGAGGGTAATCACTAAAGTCGTTAAAACAGTGAATTTATACTCGCCATTAAACGTAAACGGTTGATACTAGCCCAAAAATTCAATAGCTTTTATAAACAACAGACTATGGCGGTTTTAATGTTGCAGCTTTTTTGCTTTTAATTATTATAGACTGTAAGTTACAGCGTCTTGAACTTGAGGTTTGTTTTTTCCGGTTTATCAGGGCTGAGAGGTGGATAAAAACTTCGTTCTAGATAGAGCTTCCCATCCCACATCCATTTTTTGTAGAAAAAAATGGGAACCCTACATTTTTTTTGTGACTTTTTAAGCGTTAAACGTGTAAAGCTTGCATCTTTTGTTTGACACATCACGGTGACGTCACTAGAAAAGCGATTTTAAAATATTTCTCAAACTTGTTATAACTACTGACGAAGAGCAAGAATACATTTCAGCTTTAAAGTTTAAACAGTTTAGAAGAAGAAGAGTTTTAAAGAAATTCAAGAGGGCGGCTAACTATGTGACAGATCAAAATTTCAAAGTTAGTACTTAATCATTCTTCTGGCAAAATTTTAACTTTGTTGCTATAGTGGTTTTGGCGGTCGGGTCTTCACAAATTTGTCTAGATAATATTATTATTTAATATAATCTTCTTAAAGAAGAAGAAACAGAACGATTTCAAAAGGGTTGAGCCGTAAACAGCTGCACCCCTAACTAGATGTTATAACCGGAACGAAACCGCTTGTAAGGTCATAACTCTACAATCCACATCTCAAAATATTATTTTTGTTGCCTGGAGTGGGACTCGATCCAGCCATGTTTGGTTAAACAGCAGAATCCGGGTAGACAAAAAATGCGGGTAATCTGTCCAATAATATGGATATACGTGTTTCGTACACTGTTCCATATGTTTAGATTTGATTTCATGACTGTTAAACTATTAACGTAAAAGGCATAATTCTCTTAAACTAATATTGCCTTCATAATAACAATCTTCAGTATTACTTTCAAATCTCTCTGATCGGATTTCATAAATTTTAAACTATTTACGTAAATGACATAATGTTCTCAAACAAATGTTGCTTTCATAATAAAACGCTTCAGTGTTAATTTAAAATCTCTGTGATGTATCTTTCCAAGCTTACTACCACATAACGCAACAAATTACATCAGAAAAAATTGCCTGAAGAAGGGATCGAACCAAAGATCTTGGAGTTAGGAGACAAGTGCGCTAACCACTACGCCATTCTGACGGATTCATTTAATCAGTCCAATAATATTGAGATACGTGTTTTGTAAAATGCTCAAAATAGTGTAGTTCTGATTTCCCGACTTTTATACTACTTAAATAATTGGCATGATTGTTGCAAACTTATATTGTCTTCATAAAAGTAATCTTCAGTATTACATTCAACAATTGACTTTAAGACGTTTAAACGAATTTATATATTTTGGCTCCCCTGTTTTGGCAGCATATTAATTAGGTAATAATTTAATTTTACCTATATAAATAATGGCACTAGATTATAATATACTAACACAACAAATCGTCAAATTTATAAAGATAATAAATGCAACTTTGAGAAATATGGAGAGAAAATAATATGCTAAAATTATTTTTTTGTTTATGTTTGGGGCCTTATAAGTCTTGCTATTTTAACCGAAAGTAGACGGTATCTGTCGCATATTATAGTGCAAAGACAGGACTATATTTCAAGTAAAATACACCGAGTCTACACCGCGTGGTTTTTGATCAAGTGACCGTTGAATACGGCACATTTTATAACTTGGATCGGAAATGACGTCAGAACTATAACCTTTACTGAAAAACAAATTAGTCAGAAAGACTCCCAACAAATTCTGCGTCTAATGATATATATCAATAACGAAAGGGAATAATATTACGATCAGGTAACTTTTTTATTGATAGTTTGACCAATCATATCGTTATTGTCTTTATAGTTGTTTTTTTTTTATTTTCTTAAACTTGATAAAGATAAGTTCTGATTATTCATATCTTCATTGTCTTTATAGTTAGGCCTACTATTTTCCCAAACTTGATACAAATAAGTTCGGACTACCTAATTTATAAATTACAAAGATGTAACTTGAACCGTTATTTAGTTTTTGATTTTAATAGACATCTTATGTAATCGAATATGGCGGCATGATTACATAACAGATCGAAAAGAAAAAAGTTGTCGTTTCAAGCTTATACAAAATGCTACTCAATAAAGTAAACACGATATATTTGACATTGCCATGACCGTAATTAAATTAACACCAATATAAGTGAAGTGTAAG
>JAUELC010075354.1:0-12189 GCA_031471745.1 Cryptochiton stelleri
GAATTTATTTACATGCCATATTAATATCGATCTCACCGAAACTTTATATATCATGGATTCTAATGCTGTCCTCATGGATTATAATGTTGTCGTGATGGATTCCAAAATTGTCGGCATGGATTCTAATGCTATCCTTATGGATTCTTATGTCGTCATGGATTCGAATGTTGTCCTTATAGATTATAACGTTGTCCTTGTAGATTTTAATTTTATCGTCTTGGATTCGAATGTTGTCGTGGATTATTACGTTGTTCTCGTGGATTCTAATGTTGTTATCGCGGATTTAATGTTGTCCTCGTGGATTCTAATGATGTCCTCGTGGATTCTTATGTTGTCCTCGTGGATTCTAATGTTGTCCTCATGGATTCTAATGCTTTTGTCATGGATTTTAATCTCGTCTTCGTGGATTCTGATGTTGTCTTGATTGTCTGTTAATAGGGTGTCCAAAATTTCCAGATTAGATACGCTGCCGGAAGCGTGGTAAGTCTCATTGTGAACAACGTTGTTTGTGACGTCAGTGATCTTAGCCCGGTTCGTTCTGCCAATGGAGCAGGTGGGATCCTTTGGTTTATTTCAGATCCTTACCAAACTTCAAGTTAGTTTCCGGGCTATTTGGCGCTTTCAAGGGATATAAAGCGAATACACCTGAAAAAGTAAGTATTTTTATCAAGTAATTAAGAAAATGTAAACCTCATACATGTCATACATACCTGGATTAATATGATATGTGCTTTAACAGCCATTACAAATGATATAAAAATTTTGGTGATTCAATATTTCGGTTTATTTTAGTGCATGGAAAGCGTTCATTATCTTGTTAATAACTAATTACTACTTGTATGTTAGATTTTTCCTCGTCATATAGGTGATACCTTTATAAATTAGTCAATATTCTATAAATATCCATACAAAATTGCCACAAGACTAGTATATCACTTATTACACTGACAACGAATTATAATGAAGAATTTTAGTGAATATTTATTGAATAATCGTTAATGTTTATAGAGACACAAACGATGTGGCATGACAAGTCAGCCATAGCCTACTTTTGAAGTACCAATTTGGCCCTTACAAGGTTATGAACTCTTTCCACAAACTCAGGACCGCATTGATGGAAACTGCATTGTACAGTCTCTCCAGGCAAACTTTATTTTTAAGTTTTTTGTCCCCTTTATTTAATTATCGTGTTGAGTTCAGAGATAAAATCTCTATTATTAAAGATATTATTATAAACATCATTAGATCACGAAGCGGCTTTAACTCTAGCGTTGTACTCTAAAGAAGTCTTTAACTCTTTGTACTGTGACGTTGAACGTTAAAGTTATTGTATTTCACGTACAACATATATTTGTATTAATATTTTGCGTAATAGTTTGAGTTTGGGTAGAAATTCGGTCCTTCTTTTTCGACAGTGAAAGAAACCGTTAATACCATAATTACTAGTATTGGTAAAATGGGAATATCTCAATCCTTTACCACATTTGCTGTTCGGTACGGCTCATATTTACCAGGTCTTATATTGGCGTGTTTTGTTTTGTAAGCAGGTCGTCTATCTTTCAATTCCAAGTGCGGGCGGTTGGTGTGAGCTTCGTGTTGCCCTGGTGCTCTCAGAGCGAAGGAGAAACAAGAAGCTGTTGTGGTGTCCTGTAATGTCCTGTGATTGTCTTGTATCTTGTCATTGTTTGTTGCCAGTGGCGTCAGGGGATCGTTTCCTTCGCCCATTGGGCGTCAGTGATATTAATTTTTTGTTTACCCATTTGGCTGACTAGCCATCATATGAGTGAAATAATCTGAAGTGTAAAACCTCAAAACAAACAAACAAACAAACCTAGGGTGTGGCTCTAAGCAAACACTAGGTTTTTATGGGAGTCGTGACATTTGAAGAGGTATTAAACATGCAAGAAATCGTGCAATGGATGACGTACATCAGGGTTATGAAATATTTAAAACATGCGTAGGCCCTTATGTGTATAAACCAGAATTCTGTTTAATTATCACACCTGGATTCGGCTTTGAAAACAACCTAACAATA
This sequence comes from Cryptochiton stelleri, assembly GCA_031471745.1. Taxonomy (NCBI): domain Eukaryota; kingdom Metazoa; phylum Mollusca; class Polyplacophora; order Chitonida; family Mopaliidae; genus Cryptochiton; species Cryptochiton stelleri. The sequence goes on from JAUELC010075354.1 coordinate 2,036, forward strand.
ATCTCTTCATAGACACACCTGTCTATTAATTAGGGTGAGTCCCTCTCCTTAAGTGAACCCTGCACTATCATAGCAAAACAAAAGGTAAAGCTAGGTTACCACTTAGGATCTAAATATACAACTTATGTCTATTTCAGTCTAAATAACTCCCATTGCTTGCACAGACTTAAAATCATAAACATGGCTCAAACAAATCAGTTTAACCCCTTCATCAGACATCCCTGCAATACTGTAAATCCCATAAAAATTCAGTCCAATAGAAATTTGGAATACAAGATTTCTCCAGGAAAATTAATGGGAGTATATTTTGAAGACTGCTTCTAGATAGGTAAAATCGAGTGGTAAATTATCACATGGAATATCAACTTATTTAAAATGGTAATACTGTGAGATATTCCTGAGGGCCAAGACATGGATGTGTTTGTTTCTGTGATTGAGGTTTTACGCTGTGCTTAATACATACGGTTATTTTACTCATATGACATCATGTCAGCACAATGGGTATGGGAAACCAATCTCGACGTCACTGACAACAAACAATGACAAGATCCAAGACAAGCACAGGATGCAAAACCTGGTGCAATAAATGTGCAAATTAACATTGCAAAATGCAACAAACCGGGAGTGTTTTTTTAGTATATGTATGCTAGAAACACTGGTGGAACATTAATTTTCCAAAAGAGCATAAACACTTCACATTTTTATGGTTGTGTTAATGTTAATGTCACTGTATACTGTTGGAGTATACAGATGTCATATAAGTTAAATACTGATGTGTATGGCGTAACTCATATGAGTGAAATAACCTTAAGTACGGTGTAAAACCCCAATCAAACAAACCCAACAAACCAACTGCCGAAATACAAAGTAAGATGAATTATTTGAGTATTTCTTGTAGTCTATAAAATTCTGGTTGCCAGGTAGATGAAATACGGTGGAATTTACTGAGTTAAAATAATGGTTGTTAAATGAGTTTGATGTTTTCTAGTGAATCATATCACCTGTGGTATGTGTAGCTCTTCACCTGGAGACTTCTACAATATACTGTAATGATGTCCAATGTACACACCATCTATCATTAACTTCTGATCATGATAGCCAAGTGGTTTAAGCAACCACTTCATAATTGGTAGCTCCCACAGTGGCTCAGTTGTTAGCCTGTCCGACTGCTCATCCTCCTTCGATGTACTGTAAGGGTTCGAGTCCCCAGTCAACCACAGGTATATAACACGAGGTGACACCAGCTATGGCAGGTGGTGGTTTTTTACGAGGTTTCCTCTCCGGTTTTCCACCGTATTTAGTAAGGCAGAGTAAGAAGTGGATAATCTGTTGTCATATAAGTGAAATACCCTTCAGTACGGCATAAAACCCCAACCAATCAAACAAGCAAACAGACATAATTGGTAGACAAGTGGTTGGTGGGAGCTTCCTGTACCCTCGCTGCTGCTCTATGAGCTTAGGGACAACACAAAGCCAATTTGCTATGGTGTCCAGTACCGGGTCCCGGGGTAGATGCTGACTGGAATATAAATGTTATATAGAGGGGCCCCCCAATAGGTCCTTCCACCTGACCAGCCCGCAACCATCAAGCAAACTTACAATTTGTCTTCTATTGGTAGATGCTAGTTCTAGCACTGGTCAAAAGTCTTCGTATTTGGGCTCACCATTTCGGGGTAATTGTTAAAGTATAAGGCCAGGTTGTTCCATTGTTCTCATACTGTGGCTGGCTGGGCTGGGCTATGCTATTTTTTAAGTTTGGCATAAAACAGCAATCAAACAAACAAACTGCTATACGTCAATTTGCTCATTTATTTTGTCTGTCACAACAGAGTTCATTATCATTTAAATTGGGATAGGTGAATAGCAATGGTTATTTGTCTATCATAGCCTATTGTTTGTTTAGTGCATGGTCCACTAATCCAGGCTCACAATAAAGACACTGCAGACCTCAGGAACTCTGTGTGTTATTACTCCATTGTCAAACTCTTCCAGCGCTATACATACATGCCCTCAGTTGACCAAATCTACATTGGGTCAATTTAAATTAAATCCAGACATTCTCTGTGGGGACTCTGCCCTTTATGTTCCGCACTTGGCACCAGTTGGTAAACTCTGGTCTTACTTCTCTGTCAGTGGCTATTAAGAGCCTCTCGTTAATCTGTTTAGTTTGTCGAGTGGTCACCCAGTCTGACTGACACCTGTTGTCCACTAGTTCTGTCCAGTCCAGTCTAATGTAAAAATCAGTCCCGCTGTCAACTGACCACCCCGGCCGAAAAACACTTAATAATGAACTATTTGAAACGGTATTGAAAGTCTTAAGTGTCTATAGCTTGACACTGTCTTCTGTGTGGTATGTAGTCAGTTGGCACAGATCAAAAAGACCTGTCCCAAGTTAAACCAGACAGGTTTCTATAAAACCAGATGTTACTAAAACAGAAGGGTGAAAGTGTCCCCCAGACTGGAGCCAATTACCCCTGGGGTACAGGAACTGAACCCTACACCAACTCAACAGTTCAAACAAACGAATTAAACAAGGATTTAGTTTGTTCCATTTTGATACACTAGATTCTTAGACATTTTATCTACTGAAAATTATGGTTCGATGGTGGGAGCTTCCTGTGCCCTGGTGCTCTCTGAACTAAGGTGCAACACAAAGCCGATTTATTGTGATGCCTTGGCCCTGTTAATTTGTAGACTAGCTTTGTCTTATTGCATCTTGTTTTGGGTCTTGTCTTTTATCTAGTCATTGTTTGCTGCCAGTGATGTCGAGGGTGCCATTGGGCTGGTGCCATGTAATTTGGGTGAAATAACCGTAAGCATCCATATCAAACAAACAATCATTTACATGTTGTGTATGTATTAGATGGGTTCGTTGTTTCAAATATTAAAAGTATGGTGTGGATATCTAAGAAATTTGAAGAGTGCTATCATATCTTGAAGCTTCCGGTGCGGTCAGAAATTTGAGTTCCCATGAAGCTTGTTGATCCATGATGAATGTCTTTTACATCACCCAGACTTAATGTGTGAATTGGTCTTAACCACTGAGACACATGGGTTTCGTCAGGGTTAAATTATATCCAGATTGTAAATGTATTGGCCTCAGAACGTCTCCTTGACTTACCCCTGTAGTCACAGTGGTGATATAACTAAAATGTGAGCATAACTGACAGCAATAAAGCTGCCTGCTAACATTAAATGAGTGGAATGGACAAGTTCTTTTGGGGAACCCAGACAAAGATCAGTCAAGTCTGTAGATTTTTGTATAACTTTTTTGCTCTCTAAATACACAAAACTTTTCTTATGCTTAGAATCGTCTGATGAATATTATGATGATACACTAATTGAAATAAAAAATAGGTAGCGAGTAAAATTAAAAAGGCAGTGTTTTTAAATTGAATATATGAAGAGAAAAAATAATTTAGCCTAATACTAAAATCATAAGGACTTATTTTTTGTGTGGTTTCAAAGTCTGTGAAACAGGACGTATCACCATGTTGAATTTTTTAAAAAAGAGTGTCTTACTGTGTCTTTAAATGAAGACTTAATAAACAAAACTTATCAAAATATTTATTCATACAAATAAGACCAGCTGTTATTTCCTCTTGCAGTTTGCTAATCTCCTTCAAAGTTTTCCACACCAATTTCTCTAATTATTCCTAGTTTGTGAGTTTAACAAAATGGTGGCAAGTTGCTGTATTGCTCTGTTGACTGTGTTCTTGAATTGTAAATATGTTTTTTTTTTAATATGTAATAATCAATCTTAACTCTATACTTAATATTATTATTTTTTGGGAGGGATACAACAAGCCCTTTTATTTCCGTTGAATGTATATATTTATTGCTTGTATGTTAGCAAATTCAGTGAATAAAGAATCAATCAAAAACTGACAGATGGTTACAAGTGGTTCCTATCCTAATGCTCTTTTAGCTAAGGTGCTCTTCTGTGTTTGTGGTGTTTGCACTGTTAATTGGCAGGCGGCTTGAGGGAGCTTCATGTTGCCCTGGTGCTCTCAGAGCTAAGGGGCAACATGAAGTTGTTGTGGCGTCCTGTGGATGTCTTGTATCTTGTCATTGTTTGTTTGCCAGTGGCGTCGGGGGTAATTTCCCTCACCCATTGGGCTGGCACGCCGTCATATGAGTGAAATAACCTTAAGTATGGTGTAAAACACCAATTAAACAAAGTACTAAATTCCACACTTCTTATTGTTTTTGTTACACCATGTTATGCTTCATAGAGTAAAGTGACTACTCCAAGGAATGATGAACAATTCATTATGACTGGGCCTCGCGCCATGGCTCAGTGATTTAGCGTGTCTGACTTCTGATCCTTCTCCAATGTACCGTAAGGGTTCGAGCCCCCAGTTGACCACAGGTATATGAGGGAGTCACAGAGTCTCTCGGTTTTCCACCGTATTAAGTAAGGCAGAGAAGGAAGTGGATAATCCATCGTCATACAATTGAAATACCCTTGAGTACGACGTTAAACACCAATCAATTAAACAAACAAATCATTATGACTGTATTTTTCGGTTTATTTAAACCTTCTTCCCCCTCTGGCTAAGGGCAGCATGTTCCGAGCGTAATCAAGCTGTCTTTGTTTAGCACTGGAGGAACATTAATTTTCCAACAATGGAAAACACTTCACAATTTATGGTTTGTGTTAGTGTGGCTATTTACTGTTAGAGTACACCACCATCATATAAGTGAAATACCCTTGAAAAGACAATAGACACCAAACAATCAACCAATCAGTGAAAACAGAAAACTTTATTTTAAATTTTCTTGTTAACCATTTGTGATTATACTCTTGAATAGAGATGCAAAAATAAAGTGTCAATTCATTGAGCCAAATCAAGTGTTCCTTAATATCTATAATGTCCTAACTGTATCACCCTCTGGCTCAGGGCACTGTTGTCAGCAGCATTTCCAAGAGAGCATAACACTTCACATTACGGTTGTGTTGCTGTTTAATGTTAGAAGGGATCCCTGGCTCAGACACTGTTTTAATTATTCACCTATAGGCGACCAGAAACACTGGCGGAACATTCATTTTTCGACAGAACATAACACTTTTAAACATTATGGTTGTACTGTGTTGAGTTGCTGTTTACTCTTGGAAAGGGCTCTCTGGCTCAGAGCACTGCACTAATTATTTACAGGCTGCCAGAAGCACTGGAGAAAACATTCATTTTCTATTAAACAGAGCATAAAACTTTACATATTTATGGTTGTGTAAGTGTCGCTGGTTACTGTTTGAGTGCATTGTAATCATGTAGGGGAAAAACACTTTAAGTACAGCGTAAAACACTATAAAACAAAACATAACTGTATCATATCCTAACTTTGTTATCACCTGTGTGTATACATGTGTATATACCTTCTGGCCCTCGGGCTAAGGGCAGCATGTTCCGAGCTTAATCATCCTGTCTTTTACACATAGCACTGGAGGAACAATATTTTTCCTACAGTGCAAAGCACTTCACATTTTATGGTTGTGTTAGTGTGGCTATTTACTGTTGGAGTACACTTCCGTCAAATAAGTGAAATACCCTTAAGCATGGTGTTATAATACCTTCTGTATGAGGTGTGTTTGCACCCTTGCATAGTCATAAGTGTCTCCCAGCAGGCCCTTTAATAGGAGATAATGATGTGGTGACTACTAGTGTAGCATTACACTACTAACTAACCGCAGTCTGTGGTTTCTCTCTAGGTTAAACAGATGTGCTAAATGCTGCCACGGCTGCCTTTTTCTATTGTACTCTGCTTTTTGCTTTCACTAAGTCACGATTATGTAAAATTAAATTTTAATGTCTTTTTAAATGAAGCAGATTGAATAAGGTTTTTTTAAGGGAAATCTGTCGTATAGATCACACTCTCTGCTAAACTGATATGCTTTCTATTTGTACAGCTAAGAGGAGAGACAGGTAGAAAAAATCAGGTGTAATATTCCCAAAAATTTGCCTGTAATTGAACCAGTTGTGCCCCGTAACCTGGGACATACCCATCGTATGTCCCAGCCGTAACTAACTATATGTTAGTCGTGACATTTCCCTACCAACACTTGAGGCGGAGTGGTGGTTGGTGTTTCCATGGTGCTCTCAGAGCTAGGGGGCAACAAGAAGCTGTTGTGGCATTCTGTTATGTCCTGTGATTGTCCTGTATCTTGTCATTGTTTGTTGCCATTGGTGTCAGGGGTTGTTTCCTTCATCCATTAGGCTGGCATGCCATCATATGAGTGAAATAACCGTAAGTACGGTGTAAAACCCCAATCAAACAAACAAACCTATCAAGGCGGACGGTCGGTTGGAGGGAGGTTCCTGTAGCTCTGGTGCCCTTTGAGGTAAGGGGCAACAGAAACCATATTGGTCTGTGACATTTCATGTTGCCTTTCACTGTTAATTCCCCACTTGTCCTTTAACTGTACAAGTGTTGTACAAGGATGGCTTCCTTCACCCATTGGGCTGGCATTCCGTCATATGAGTGAAATAACCTTAGGTACGGCGTAAAACCCCAATCCAATTAAGCAAACATACAAACAAACCCTATTGCACTAGTAGACGTGGTGCTAGGTTTATGAAGAACTGGTATGAAATAGTAAATATAAAATCCCATGTCCCTAAATCCTCTCATTCTGTGGCTAAGGTGTGGTGCATCAGGTACCGACCTTGAAAATAATTGTTGTGGTGTTAAGAAAGTGACCATTACTAGCAGTATTGTCTTTATTTTTGGATAACACTCTTTGGCAGACTCAGACTTGTACAGGAGTCAAAACCAGGAATCTCAGCCAGGCACCAAATCGACAGCAGTAAAAGCAATGAATATAGCTAACTCATTCAAATCAAGGACATATCAGCCTTAGTAATGAGAGGGATTATAAGTCGTTCTTGTAGTAGGTTCTTGACAGACTAAATGGTTTCCGTTCAGTTGGTCATTAACCATATTCTCTTCTAAAATTACAATTCATGGTGCTATTTTAACATGATACTGTGCTTTATCCCAACTGCATATTATTTTGACGTACCTGTGCCATTGTGATTTATTTTTGAAAATACAAAAGGAATTGTCGTCACCAAGGCCACCCGTCATTTTTGACAATATGAACAGGATAAAAGATTTCAGCTTTAGATTTTATAAACTTTTTAAAGACGTCCATTGGGTCACATTAACTTAGTTTCAGTCATTTTTCTGTGTCAATACAGTTTCCATGGCAACCTATTTCATTTCTCAATGAAAGCAGTGCAACATGAATTGGAAGACTTGAATAGGATACAAGTACAACCTTTTCATTCAAGTTTACTATTCCATTAATAAAATGTTTTATCATGTTTTAAGTATTTTGTATTGGACATGAAATGTCTGTAATTATATATGCTATGATATAATATCTGACTGATACTTGATGTATTTTATTTTATATTTTCTTGGGTTCATGTCGTGGTACAGTGGTTAACATGTCAGACTGCTGATCCTCCTTTGATGTATCGTAAAACTGTGGACCCACTAAGCGAATTTTTATCGCCGGCAGTTTTGCCGAGCTTTTCGCCACCGAATTTATTTGGGCTACGCAGTGGACACACTAGGCGAACGCTAGTATTGATCGCGGATAATCCGTGGATAATCCGCTAAATATAAGTGAAATACCCTAGAGTATCATGACGTTAAACACCTATCGATCAAAAAAACTAATAATCATGAAATAACTATCTGGGTGAGTTCAGCCAGGTAGTATCGACCTGCACTTATAAAGAACATGACAATTTATTTACCCATGGTTGTCCATTGTTTCATGACATGCTTTCTGTCCATTGTTTCATGACATGCTTTCTGTCTATTGTTTCATGACATGCTTTCTGTCTACCATATATTCACATTCGATATATCAGCTTGTTTGCTTGGATTAACCACATACCTCGGAATTGTACTTAAACTGGTTCTATTTGACAAAGACTAATCTTTTCCCATGATTATCATTTCTTCTTATTGTGACAAGATTTCAACGTAACAAATATGGAGTAAACTAAAAGTCTATATAGTTTATATACACATTGAGATCCTCCACATTTCTTTGAATCTTCTACTGACTATCCTGGATGAAATGATTTCCTGGAGCAGATAAAAAAGTATGTTTTATTGTCATCGAACAAATGGAAAAAAACGTATATGTATTTTATTGTCAGTGGAGGTTTGAATTGGCTGTGCAAGCTTGTCCAATTTGGTATGAAAAGCAGAATGTTGAAAAAAAAAGTTGAATTTTTATATCTATTGTGATGTTACCAAGTGATAGAAATGTGAAGAAAAGAGAAAATGTCATACAATTTCCATAGATGCCCAAATAGCTTTTGGGCCAATTTAACATAGCTTGTTAGCAGATGGTTGGCGGGCGCTTCCTTTGCCATGGTGCTTTCTCATCTATAGGTAACATGAAGTCGAAATTTAGTGGTGTCTTGTACTGTAAATTTACACACCTTATTTTAATATTACACCATGTTTTGCCCCATGAGCTTGTCTTTTATCTTATCATTGTTTTTTTACCAGTGATGTCTGGTGGTTTCCTTTGTCCATTTTGCTGGCATATGTCGATCTGTTGCACGGCGTGACGTCTAGCACTGATGTCTGGTGGTTTCCTTCGTCCATTTTGCTACCATGTGGCGATCTGTTGCACGGTTCGTCTAGCTCTGTGAATTTGCTGGCTTTGTGGTATTGCACCCTGTATTATGTCCAGTGCTTGTCTTGTGTCTTGTCATTGCTTGTTTCCATTGGCGTTAAGGATGGTTTCCTTGACCCATAGCGAGCAGTTGGAGGGAGCTTCGTGTTGCTCTGGTGCTTTCAGAGCTAAGGGGCAACACAGAGCCGATACATTGTGGCATCCTGTTTTGTGCTGTGGTTATCTTGTCATTGTTTGTTCCCAGTGGCGTCAGGGTTGGTTTCTTTCACCCATTGGGCTGGCACGCTGTCATATGAATGAAATAACCTTAAGTATGGCGTAAAACCCAAATCAAACAGACAAACCTCGACACATAGGGCTGGCACGCCATCATATGAGTGAATACAATGCAATATTTATTTGTCCTCAGAATGACAATATGAGAAACTCTAGCTCCTGTGAGCTAATGTATCTGAGCATTAAATAGTGAGAAATAACCCGAAGTAGAACATAACCCACAATCAATCAATCAAACAAACTATCTATGCATTGAAACCAAATTAGCATCATTGTTTTAGACATTACAGACAAATGTGTTTATGTTTGAGTCAATCTGATAAACCTTGGTTTAAAATATTCCATGGATATAGAGAGATTACCACTGGTCACAGTCTTCTCCATTAAATAAAAAAGATGAATCCAGTGGCGGATTAGGGGGGTGGGGACAATATTAAGAGGGCCCTACAAGTAGATAACAGAACACATTTTTGTACTGGGATCTTGTTTGATGCTACAGTGTGGGAAAGTTTATGACTGTAGGGCCCTGTTTGAAACTTTGACTTACAGCCAAGGGCCCCATGCAACCTTTATCCTCCACAGGATGAATCATCTCCTGGGGCCACTTTCACGAAATGTTGTACGACAAAAAAATATCGCCCGGAAAATATATATCACGTTTAACTCTACACGTAGATTTGCTGTACGATATTTTATGAAAGCGGTCCCTGTGCTATTTCAGTTAATATTTCACGCTAAAGATTGTGTGGTGGGAAGAGATGGAATGGACTTTAGAACGGCCATACCAAATGTACCTTGCTTAATGTCAACATGTTCTATTTAAGGATCATCGTGAGGCGTTGATAAGCCCTTACATAAGACATTAGTGCATATTATATAAAAGCAGAAGAGTTCGAGTCTCAACCATTATTAAGAGCTTATCTTAACCAGTTATTTAAGAGCTTATCTTAACCAGTTATTTAAGGCTGGTCTTAACAGTTATTTAAGGCTGGTCTGAACAGTTATTTAAGGCTGGTCTTAACAGTTATATAAGGCTGGTCATAACAGTTATTTAAGGCTGGTCATAACAGTTATTTAAGGCTGGTCATAACAGTTATTTAAGACTGGTCTTAACAGTTATTTAAGGCTGGTCTTTAATGTTATTTAATGCTGGTATTAACAGTTACTTAAGGCTGATCTTAACCATTATTTAAGGCTGGTCTTAACCATTATT
>JAUELC010075576.1:0-12187 GCA_031471745.1 Cryptochiton stelleri
ACCATGGACATTGAGAAAAGACATTGGACTGCCTGCATATTCTGTTTCTACTTTAACCCAATGGCCACCAGGATCGTAACTTGTAGATAAAATGGTACCGCATGCCAGAAATGACGCCAAGAATACAATAGCAGTTCCGGCCCTATGATTAGAACCTGTTGCCGATATAACTTGGCCGTTTACGGCTTTTTCGAAACGACTTACATCGATTGAGTCTGTAAAGTGAGTTTCTTGAAGGAACGCAACGTCAACTTTCAAGAACTTAAATTTTTCTCCAAGAGAATATTGCTTCCAATCTGATAGAAGCCCTTGGGTATTGATTGATATTACGTTAAGACCCATTATTTAAGGCTAAGTGGATTTTTCTTGGACTTCTTATACAGAGCGGCTTTCCGCTGGTTGAAAGCTTTGTGGGAAATCACTATTACTGGCCTCTGTTTTTTAACTTTCTCTATTTTACTATCCCTCCTCATGGTGCGGTAATGGACCCCAAGGGACGTAGTGACTGGTACCAAAACCTCCCCTTTATCATTGGCATACGCAGGGACAGACTTGTCAGGGATATCACCCGCGACAGAATCACCCATTTCCGACATGCTGTCATCCATAGGTTCAGATTCCGCACCGACTTGAGAAGTCTCAATGTCGTCAATACTGACCGAAGCCGCATCAACTGAAGATGCGTCCCATAATGATTGTGTGCTATGCACTCTATTAAGAGCAGGGTCCACCCGGTCGAGGTTCTCGTTTGGTGGCGCAGATGAAGAGCTAGGAATAGAACAATCCTCCGGAAAGGAGTCACTCCACAGTGCCTGAGTGGATACTTGACCGACTTCATCGTATTGCGAAATTGCTTCCAGATTCTGGGGCCTTGGGTGACTGCAAGAGTCACGAGTTTCAGGGGCAAGTGTGTAAGATGCAGTATCCGCAGAGTCAATTACTGCGTCGGCATCGCTGAACAAACACGGAGTATTAATATCTGCCGCAGCTGTGTCGTTACTGTCAGAAGTTAAAATATTGTACGAGACCGATTTATCAGCAACAATGGAAGTATTTGTGTCTGGCTCTGGAATAAGAGCTTCACCGGCAATAGGTTGCTCAGAGTCCGGGATTACACTAGTGACACCCACTGAGGGCTCGCGGATGTTTATATGTCTTGTGACTGACGGAGAAATGACATTAAGGGATTCCTCGACTTCCATTCTATCTCCCCAAATGGTTTCATCGTTATCTAATGGTTTACTATTTCCATCTTCGGTGTCATGCCTATTACTCTCAACTCTATGTTCATCAACCTCCCCAATATCGTTTATCTCTGAATTTTGTTCAACTACATCACTTCTTTCTGCCAATTTCTGTCTTTCATTATCATCTACTTCTTCAACATCTAAATCAACCCTTATGTCACTAGAATAATTTCTCTGGTAATGCCTAGTTACTCCGCATTTCCGGCGTTTATCTTTATCTGGACACTCCCGCTTAAAATGACTAGAAGAGCCACATATGTGACAGGTTTTAACTTGACCACCATACCAAACAGGCAGCCTGAAACCAGCACCGATGTGAATAGCCTCGGGAATATTTTCTTTTATGTCTGACATCCACACCCTGCGTACCCCAGTCCGCAATGTTCGGTCAAACACCCGGTCTATATTTTGTACAGTGCCATAAGCGGACAGTGCGTCTTTGATAGCCCCGTCGCCTATTTCTAAGGGACATTTAACTTTAACTAAAGTCCTTGGTTGCTCGACAAGAAACATCAAACAAGATACCCCGCGAAACGAGATACCACGGTCTAGCAATTTGTCTTTTATGCCGTCTGTGGCCACTGTCACGTTCCACATATCCCTGGCAACGTGAACAAGGCTCTTTAAGACACCTGGTCCGCTCCCCACGGTGTCTTTAAGACAGTGGTATAAATCTATGGCCTGCACATTATCGGCTTTTATAATAAGTTTTAGGCTCAAAGGCCTTTCCACTCTAACCCTCCCCCACACCATGGTGTGAGGGGAGAGGGGTACAGTACCTTTACCTGTATGTGACAGGAAAGTAAAACAAAAAATAACAGAAAAAAAAACCCACAAAAAAAAACGACAACCGATTAAACCGTAGAGAGCCTCCTTTTATAATGCGTATTAAGAATTCCTCTAAATATTAAGCCTATTCTAAAAACCTGTACTTATTTTGTTTTTAAAAATGCGATTACTGAATGTGGTATGTACAATGTATTAATGTGAAATGTAGACTATAACCAAAGTACGGTCTGTGTTTGTAACAAGCAACAGGCCTACCCTATAACCGATCTAACCAGCCAGCTGGCAGAACGGTCAGTAAGGCACTGCCCGTTAACTTGAAAACCTGTCTAACAGGCCGGCCGAACAAAGGTTACCAGGGACACTGACAAAGGACTGCCACTGAGGTGGCCTGACCTATTGTCCTATCCCCTAACCTGTCCTATCTCTTAACCTGTATAGGGCTACAGCATGTACCCAGGCCTATAACATGTATAGGCCCCTAACATGCAAAGACGAGGACTGGACACTCGACCGCCCAAAACGGGCTTGCCAAATTGCCAAATCAAAATTACCGAAAAACCGATCAAAATTAACAATTTTTCAAAATAAATCACACGCCGAAATGAAGCTTTAACGCAAAAGAAACTAAATATATCAAAAAAATATCAGAATTTGCCAAATACGCACAAATTCAAAGCGAGATAGACAGACCGATCTGACACACGTCTGACCCCTTCGATATCTATCTATCTAATACAGTTGAAATCTAACCCTTATTAAACAGTCGGCCAGGTCAACACATTGATAGGTTGACGTGGTCTTATTAGGAAACAGATCAATGTTTCTGTGGAAAAGTAAAAATGTTTAAGTTAATAGTCATGTGATTTTTCTGTGTTTTGTTTGTCAATAACAAGATCCTTATTGTTAATATAAGGGTACATGAAACCCAAAAAGAAATAAAAAATAGACGAGCTCCTGCAGATACTAGCGGTGGGCCTTGACAAATCTAATTCTAAATCTAATAACTGATTAAAATAAATCGATTATTGTCACGTGTAAAAGTGTTGTATTATTCAAATAGCGACAACCGAAGCTGTCTATTCTCAATTTAATCGTTTTATGAATGACCGTTAATTTTCAGAGCATCAATGTATCACATGGAATAATATCAGTTATTTAGGTTTGAGGCAGCTGTGATGGGGTTTTGTGACCTAGCGACGAAATGTTAACCCTGAGCCGTAGGCGAAGGCAGGTTTGATGGGGTTTTGTGACCTGGCGGCGAAGTTTCGACCCTGAGCCGCAAGCGAAGGGTTGAACGTTCGCAGCCACATCTCAACCTGCCTCAAACCTAGGAAACGTTTTTGTCACCAAATTCTGTCTTAATGTGATAAATTTGTTGCAAATCATGTTGATGCTGATGTCATGAATCTTGTTTCTTTTACATCTACACTTTATGTGGCAGGGTCGTTGCCAGCGTTTAATGGTGGGAGGTTCGACTATAAAGTTTCGCGTTTTTTAATCGGTTTTAATCGGTCAGGGAAAAGTTTGCAAACTCGGACTTGGTTTTTACAAAGCTTTTCACCCACAAAGTTTCGAATCGAGAAAAGCCGCTTATCGATTCAAAACATTGTGAGCGAAAACATCATGCTGGATAATGATTCTCGGGAATTTGATGGTGACTACAGCTCTCCGGTCAATCTCTACCATCGGCTCACATAACATTCGCCTCTGATGTGGGCTCAGCACTTCTTTTTGTTTACGTTACTTTTTGGTCACATGATATAAACTTTAAAATGGCATATGAAAAAAATATGTTATAGATGTACCCTACCCGCAGGCTTACAATTAAATTGGGCATCCGTTGGGATAAACAACCGAAATCAATTTCGGGCCGGGTGCAAATTAATTTCGGGCCAGGTAGAAATTAATTTCGGGGCGGGTAGAAATTAATTTCGCGGCAGGTGGAATCAATGCAGGGGGCATTTTAAGTACAGCTGAAATGAAAAAAATAAAGTGTCTTCCCCAATGAGAAGCTGCACACTAAACCATCTAAAATGATTTGTCATGGAGTTCGTGGCAGGAAGACATCCGCATGGTGTTTTCGGAAAGATTAGCTGCTTGTGACGGAGAAAACCATATATATTAACCATCGAGACGGAAACTACGTTTAGCTGGTTTCCGGATTGTTCTTATTTGTTGAGATACTTTGTTCCAGACAATGTTATCCGAGAGACGCCTGAGTTGACACATGATTGTTATTGTGACTTTCGTCTCCCTGCAGTGAACGAGGTGAAGGAGCTAATCATATATATACACCACACTTAAACGAAGTACTTATCCAATAATTGCATTGGTTGAAGAATGGCACGAACAATTTCCGTTTAAGGTTATTTGTTTGTGGACGCCATTAAATAAACGTGTATCACTTTGTGACGACTGTTCACTGAAGATGACATTCATCCACCTGCCTCTATTAAGTACAGTAATGTTATTTTGTCTGATCTGGTTTCTTGGCTATAGCATCGGCAATGAACTGGTATTCTGTATCAGATTAGCTTGAAAGAGATCGATAACCATTGGTGTTCATTGCATTCTGCCATCTCAGCTATAACAACCATCCTTGGTGCAGATACTGACTGGTATCAAGAATTGATAGGGATACCATTTAGTCATAAACACCACTTTAGCAACCTAGGCTCCCTCAATTTGGGTGCATTTATATAATGCAATCTTATTCCTTCAAAACAATTGACCATGCAATTACAGCGAAGGAAATGCGTGGATGACTGACACTTGGGATTGCACGTGATCGTCTGTCAGCTAATCAGAATACGCATAAATATATATATATATCTTTATTTGCCTCCTTTACAGGGGAAAAAAATATACATAAGCATATTTAATAATGTGTGGGTAGAAATATCAGTTCCTTTTACAGAATTGATAAAAATAATTTACATAATCAAGTTAGTCTATTATTACAAGCAGGGTATTAACAATCATTCATTTGTGATAGCAGCCAATTTCCAATATTCAATCATGCTTCTGATTACAAAACATACATGTATCCGAATGAACTCTAAGTCTGCTAGTGGGTCTGCTTGGACATTTATAAGCACATTTATTTTTTGTATGGATAGAAATATTAGTTACTTATCATAATTTAAAGGACTGACAATAACTTACACACTCAGGTTAAGCTCGTATTACAATCAGGATATACTCAATCACTCACTTGTGATACGCAACCAAGTTTCTATATCCATACATGCGTCCGATTACAGAGCATGCATGTGTATGAATTAATTCTAAGTCTGCTAATGGGTAATCCGTGCCGAGGAAGATACAAAAAAAATTGATTTAATTTGGCAATGTACAGAATTGCGCACTGTCTATCCCACAAAATAGTATTTGTTGTTCCGTATGTAAGCATGGACATTCCATTACAAAGTGGTATAAATCTTCCACACAGTTTCCATCACATATTTCACAAACTCTAAGTGAACGAGTTACATTGTTTCTTTGAGTTAACATTCAACGCATTAGTACCAGCAGAAGTCTATTAACTAGAAGTATGCAACGCCCTATTCTCTCCAGCTTAACGGCATTGAAGTCAATTTTGTATAACCTGTTGAGAGTAGCGCCCTCTAGTGTACAGTATATGCAGTCTGAAAATGGAAACTTGCCTGATAAATCAGGGGAAACCCCGATTAACTAGTTATAACTTGTCTAGCTGACAAATGATTTATTTATTCAGTTTGTTCATGCATTTTACATAAAAATGGGATGCCGTGAATCGCTTGCAGCTTGATGGTTTTAATAGCGCCTATAGCTATTATTTTATTACGCATGATTCCCCATTTGATTCTGAAAATCAGCCTGCGCGGAATGGGTAAATACTTCCTGCGCAGCCTACGTCACATGAAAGGTTGAAAGCTTGCCAAAAAACAGAATACCGTTGGACTGGTACGATGGGCGGTGAATACTTCTGGTTAACAGACTTCTGCATGGCACCAGTGATAAGTTTGACCATTGTTACACATTTCCTTTGCAGGTGATTATTTGTTGAAGACAATTCCCACCAGTTATTCATGCAACACTGCGGTATAAAATGATGCGAAAAATAGAAAGCTGATCGTAGAATAATAAAACAAACCTCCAGTGGCATGTTCAGCATCGTTTACAGATTTTCACTATTGTGGTAAAATGTATCCTAGAGTTAAAACACGTACAGTTAAAACACTCTTAACAACAGTGCCCCATGACAATGAGCGTATTTGCCATATCAACATTAGTTTCATCATATCAAAGTAACGTGTAAGTGGTTTCCAACTAAGTAATTGAGTTGCTTCCTCATTACAAGTATTGACTGGCAGGTGCTGAATTTGTTTAGCAATAGATCGATGGTGTTTTTCATATAGTTCTATTTCACAATAATATTTAAATATGTAACTTGACATCAATATGTCATTTTAGGTGCACAAACAGACAAATATACTTTAGACAGAAAGGTCGGACATAAACCTCCTTTACAAATGCCATCACTAACAGTTGAATAAAATTTACGTCCAGATTCACTTATCTTCAATTGTGATTGTCTTTGATGTTCTTATCATTGTAACTAGTATTTATACCAACATGCTTATATTCGTCGACCTCGAATATTTGTTCGGTACCTAAATGAAAACGTTCCGTTTGTTTACGTTTTGGCGTGCTGTCGTCCAATATACATCCGTTGTTAGACAAACATAATGGCTGTAATTTTAATAAAATAGAATAAGACGAGTTGATTGCACCAATCATGTAATGACATCTAAGTGTCACGTGTTGACGCATAGAAACGTTAATTTGGTGGTGTCGTGGTATATGAAGAAGAATATGGTATGAATGAATGAATTGAACGGTAAATACCAGGACAAATAGTATTACTGTAACATACGGATAAGATCAAATTACATGTATGGAAAAGTTCAAAGGATGATGATGTGAGAGATTTGTTTTTACTATTAATACGATTTTTCTTTAGCTTACATAATATTTCTTACAATGGCACGTTCGCTCAATATTGTTTGCGTTCATACAGTCAGAATAACATGAGTCATAGATATTTTTCTCCAGAAGTAAAAGCTACAAGCTTTTCGTTAATTCATCCTCCAGCTTTGTAGGCTAAGAAAAAGCATCAAGAAAATGAAAACTAAAATTTCTGCTTGAATATTTAAATGAGGGTGTGACAGATATGGGTCAGGTATTTATATACTGACGCATCATCTCGAGACAGTCAAACATGGAGGAAATTCAACATCACCGTTCTGACAGAAAATCAAGAATAGATATACGCAATGAAGTATTTTCTGGAAAAGAATTATGCCTTTATCCGCTGTTCATCATATTCCGACAGAGGCGATGCTCTGTTTGAAAATCCGACTTTGATTGGTCTATTCGTTTTATCTATTTCCCTTTTTGTCTCGGCCTGACTACCGAAAAGAGGTAGGCATGGCAAAGCTGATTACAAACCTTGTGACGACATCAGCCTTGCCCCGGCAAGAGGATATTGACGTCACTGAAAGTCAACAGTAATTGGCACCCATTCTCCAGATTCAAAATGTTGCTAGCGTATTTCCAAGTCAAATGGTAGTGTCCTTCCCCATCAAATATTCAAAGGGATGAATAATTGCATACAAGGTCTGCCAACGCGGTGATTGAAAGTGTTGTCAATACAAATGAGAAAAAAACGGTCCGGCCTCTTTACGTAAAATTCGATATATGCGGTGAATGAAAGTGTTGTAAATACAAATGAGAAAAAAAACGGTCCGGCCTCTTTACGTCAAATTCGATATATATGTTTGGGCTCCTACAAGTGCTGTACACATTTTTTTTTCAACGTGACTATTTTAATTTATGAACAAATTTTAAAACTACCTCAAATTGAGGCAATGGACATTTTTTGAAAACACATGATTTTGAGCTAGACTACCCTGTCACTTTAAAGGGAGATAACTGTATTTTTCAGACTGTGATAGGTATGGCGGTTTTTGCGTAGAGCACTGGGAGTACTGCGAAGCCTTGGTCGAATCACACCATGACTGTGGACCGGGAAATAAAGCCTGCTGTGTAGAAGTGCGTAGAAAGTTTCGCTAGCCGAGCGGAAGCACCGCCAGTTGACCGGTAATGTGTAACAAAGGTGAGTGATTGGTACATAATTCATGCAACACGAAAACATCGCGAATCTCGTCACATATGATGAGGCTTCTAAAGATAGTTACTATAAGTGCATCCTCGCGGTACGATTTGTAGCAACGACTGTACGGAATTCCCCTAATTTGCAGAGATTTCATTGGTCTAGAGAAAACCAAATCGACCAATCAAAACGCCGAAAATTAGGGGAATTCCCCCACTGTCATTACTTCAAGTAGTATCGTGAGAACGGGCGTTATGCAAATCTCGTGCATGAACGACATCCCTAGTTCTTATTGACCTTAAATGTTTACTAAAACAATTTTCTGTGCCATAGTTCTCACAGCATAAGCGTTCTATAGTTAGAGGGGGCCCGCACCGTGGCTCAGTGGTCAGCGTGTCGGACTGATGATCTTCCTTCGATGTCCCCCACTCGACCACAGGTATACGAGGGAGTCACACTCCGGCTATCGCGGGTGGTGGTTTTTACAAGATTTCCGCCTCGGTTTTTCACCGTATTTAGTAAGGCAGAGTATGAAGTGAAATATTCTAGAGTACGACGTTAAACACAGTCAAACAAACAAATCTACAGGGAGATCAATACGAGAGTAATACGGCAACGAAAACTCCCACTTAATTTATTTTGAATATACTCGACAGAAAGCAAACAAATCGATTTATTTACCTTTCAGTGTGAAGACATTTTGCATTTTCTTTGTTCTCGGTGTAAAATTCAAATAAATCCGACATAGATATAGTTTGAATGGGGGAAAAGGGAAACAACGATGCAAATTCGGAATTCAAACTTCTGAATTGGCTCACTACAAGGTTGCCCTTAATATGTAAAGATACTGAGATGTTGCTGTGTCCGAACATGAAATATTTTTGTCTCGTTTAGAAAGTGACCGTAGTCAGCAGTTTAGTTATTTTAGGATACCACTCTGTTTGTTAGATCATACACTAGTTCAGAAAATTTTGACTGACCCCGGTCCAGAAATTGAACCCCAGATCCTCAGATTTAACCAAATCGCGGCCAGTAGTAAATACTGCCACAAGACCACTCAGCCACTCTTGTTGAAGGTCTGGTGATGGAATGGTCGTGGTGCATGGCCGGAATTTACTGCTAGCGATTTGATCACTTTGCGAAATGTGCACAACTAGTATAAACTGTAAGAGAGTATTATGTAGTATGCCACAATACTGAACATACTGGGTCCGTGTAAACGAATACTGTAGAGTACAAGATTTATGAACCGTTATTACATCTGCATATTAATAGAGTCTGTTAACTTTATCATGGCGAAGAAACGAAGATATATTTTCAATGAATAGACAATAATAATCCTGTTTTGTTGTTGTTTATCCGCAGATGCCGTATGTGTTGGTTCGAAAACATCTGAATAATAGAGCAGGTTCATATTGTGCTGTGTATCAACATTACTGCAATAAAAAATCTCAATATGAGATATATAACTGAATGTGTTTCTTGTAATATTTTGTCCAATTACCTCCTTCTTCAACTGCATGGACTGCGCTTGCGAGAGCAATGTAGCAGCCGGCCAGTATAGGTCACATGAGCTGTACCATATGAATTATCGTTTTAATACGATAAGACAGCTGAAAGTTGTCAAATAAACTAAAATCTAGTTTAAAAAACCACATCAAATGCAAATTGTCACAACCGAATAATGGTGACATGTGTGGAAAATGTAGCTTTCTTCAAGATAATTTTGACTTGTGTATATCCGAAGACGGTGCAGTTCTGCAAACCCGTTTGAGCCTCCATTGGTACCAAGTGAATTGTACTATTTATTGAAAATATGAACACTTTACATTTTAAAGCTATGCTGCATTTAGCTCAATGTTGTTCTGTCACGTGATAGGCGGTAGCATACCTCTTACTGTTGTCGGTGGGAGTATTTCAACTATCGAACATTTGACTAATTAATGTTAAGCTCAATATAAAACAAATTGAGTTTGAAATGAGATAAAGTGTTTGGATTGCAATTATGAGTCGCATTACCAGCCTCTCCAATCGTGGTCACTTGAGGTGTACCGCGTCACAGTATCAATCACTCCAATGGTTCAGGGGTATTACATCACATTACCAATCCCTCAAATGATGGCGGTGTACCACATCACATTATCAATCCCTCCAATGATGGAGGTGTGCCACATCACATTATAAATCCCTCCAATGATGAAGGTGTACAACGTCACATTATCAATCCCTCCAATGATCTACCACATCACATTATCAATCCCTCCAACGATGTACCACATCACATTAGCAATCCCTCCAATGATGGAGGTGTACCACATCACATTATTAATCCCTCCAACGATGCAGGTATAACACATCACATTATCAATCCCTCCAATGATGGAGGTATACCACATCACATTATCAATCCCTCCAATGATTGAGGTGTACCACATCACATAACCAATCCCTTCAATGATGGAGGTGTATCACATCACAGTATCAATCCCCCCAATGATGGAGGTGTACCACATCACATTATCAATCCGTCCAACGATGTACCACATCGCACAATCAATCCCTCCAATGATGGATGTATACCACATCCCATTATCAATCCCGCCAATGATGGAGGTGTACCACATTACATTATCAATCCCTCCAATGATGGAAGTGTACCACGTCACGTACATTATCAATCACTTAAATGATGGAGGTGCAACACATCATATTATCAATCCCTCCAATGATTGATGTGTACCACATCACATAATCAATCCCTCCAATGATGGAGGTGTACCACATCACATTATCAATCCCCCCAATGATGGAGGTGTACCACATCATATTATCAATCCCTCCAATGCTGAGGTGTACCACATCACATAATCAATCCCTCCAATGATGGACGTGTACCACATCACATTATCAATCCCTCCAATGATTGAGGTGTACAACATCACATAATCAATCCCTCCAATGATGGAGGTGTACCACATCACATTATTAATCCCCCCAGTGATGGAGGTGTACCACATCACATTATCAATCCCTCCAATGACTGAGGTGTACCACATCACATAATCAATCCCTCCAATGAGGGAGGTGTACCACATCACACTATCAACCCCTCCAATGATTGAGGTGTACCACATCACATAATCAATCCCTCCAATGATGGAGATGTACCACATCACATTATCAGTCCCCCCAATGATGGAGGTGTACCACATCACATTATCAATCCCTACAATGATTGAGGTGTACCACATCACATAATCAATCCCTCCAATGATGGAGGTGTACCACATCACATTATCAATCCCCCCCCAATGATAGAGGTGTACCACGTCACATTATGAATCCCTCTTACGATGGAGGTGTTCCACATCACATTATTAAGCCCTCTTACGATGGGGGTGTACCACATCATATTACGAATTCCTCCCATGATGAAGGTGTTCCACATGACACTATCAATCCCTCCATTGATGGAGGTGTATCACATCACATTAGCAATCCCTCTAATGATGGAGGTGTACCACGTCACATTATCAATCTCTCCAATGATGGGGGTGTACCACATCACATTATCAATCCCTCTAATGATGGAGGTGTACCACATCACATTATCAATCCCTACAATGACGGAGGTGTACCATATTACATTATCAATCCCTTAAATGATGGAGGTGAACGGCATGACAATATCAATCCCTACAATGATGGAGGTGTACCACATCACATTATCAATCCGTCCAACGATGTACCACATCGCACAATCAATCCCTCCTATGATGGATGTATACCACATCACATTATAAATCCCGCCAATGATGGAGGTGTACCACATCACATTATGAATCCCTCCAATGATGGAAGTGTACCACGTCACGTACATTATCAATCACTTAAATGATGGAGGTGTACCACATCACATTATCAATCCCTCCAATGATTGATGTGTACCACATCACATAATCAATCCCTCCAATGATGGAGGTGTACCACATCA